>BGNK01004970.1:919-45754 GCA_003297005.1 Symbiodinium sp. clade A Y106 | reverse complement strand
GGCTCGTCCCGTAAGCGCCTTCGCCCCGTAATTCAGAGTCCCGTAGATATAGGAAGCTCGTCCCGTAATTCAGAGCCCCGTAAGGAGGCTCGTCCCGTAAAAGCGCCTTCGTCCCCTAAGTGTTCTAAACCCGTGATTGCGGGTGGTTGGGGTGGGATTCGCTGCACTGGAGCGGCCCGACTGGCGCGGCGTCGGGACGCGGCACTGACACACACCGGTAACCCTTAACCCAAACCCTGCACATTATCCCAAACCGGTACCGCATGCAGCACTGGGGACCTTTCAGGGTTCTTGGGTTCCAAACGTGTTTGTTTGTTGAAGGGTGGAGGGGTTAGGGTTTTAGTGCTTTGGGTTTAGGGTTTAGGGGTTAGGTTGTTTTTGAACTCCTTTTTGAAGGTCAGAAGGGGTAAGGGGGTAGGGTTTAGGTTCTAGGGTTCGGGGTGTGTTTGTTTCCTAAGGGGTTCGGGGTCTGGGGCTTTAGGGGCTTCTTCTTTGGGATGAAGTGCTTGTGGGTTTCCTTGACTAGGTTCCTCAGTAAACCCTTCATAATAAGGGCACCCTTTTCCTTTTACTCAGTTTTAAGCCCAAATCAAAAAGGGCAAAAGGGTACTACTCAGGAACCTAGCTTTACAGGGCTCCTTCACATGGTCTAGGGCTTCTGAGGGGTTCAGGGTCACAGGTTTGGAGTTGGGTTGAAAAAGATGCTCCGGAGGGCTCAGGGCTTCCCAGAGAGCCCAATACCCCTTAATTCAGGAATACCTAGGGTTCCTTAAAGGGCTCCTTAAAGGGATCTATATTGGTTCTATAAGGAATTACATAAGGAATATGGCTGAAATTATATAGGGCTTCATATTATGATTTAAGCTATATCCTTAATTAAGGGGTATTGGGCTCTCTGGCTTCATGTAGGAACCTGATTAAGAAACCCTGGGCCTAGAACCCCCAAATAGTAGGATATAGATCCATATAAAGAGCCCCAATAAAGACCCAAGGTTTTTTTTAGTCAGGTTCCTACATTAGTCCTAAACCCTAAACCCTAAACTTTTAGGGGCTGCGCCCTGTGCGCCAGCGCAGCATTTTGTGGGTTTCACTATCAGAGCAAAACGACTTGCAATTCAACTAAACCTTTAACCAGCCACCACCAGCTTCGAGTCTGCGTGGGAAGCGCACAACCCTTTCGGCAAAGGTTGCTGCGATTTTTTCTTTGTGTCGAGTGTCCTGAACGAGCCTGAAATTTGATGCTCCTCGTTTTTCTGTCCTTCCAGGCACCTAATGTAGGTTCGGTCTTTAGCGATTCTGGGCCCTTCCACGCATCCCAGCTTTGAACATTTCGACCATTTTGAGTTTCTTGACCAGGAACTTGGACCATTTTGAACCTTCCAACGCCTAAATCTACGTTGGGCCTTTTCCTCCCATGCTCTGCCAGGCATCAAATCATTGTGCAGTTTCCAGCCCTTGCAGATCAAGGGATATCTATGATTTGGTACCCCATCCCTTTCCCCACATTTGGACCAATTTGGACCCCTTAAAGCCTACCGAAACTTGCGCTTTTCGACCATTTCCAGGCCCCAAATCGTGCCCTTCCAAAGCGGAGATTTACGACCATGTTGAACTTGTCCACTCGGGATTGTAACCCCTTCCCGACTTCCCACGTTATGTCTGGATTTTACCCCACCACCCCCCAACTTGGAGAATTTTGGGTAGGTAATGGTTTTTGTGCCCTTGCGAAGCTTCCCCTAACGAGAGTTGCTACTTTTCCGGTGCTTTCCAGATTTATCACCAAATTGGTGCTTTTCGACCAAATTGCAACTTGCAGCCCCTAACCTTCCAAATTCAGGATTTTCGCTCTCCAAATCCCTCCAAATTTGGGATTGCCGACACAATATTGTGCCGTGCCACCACCCCCCCCCCCCCCCCCCCCCCCACCCCACCCTCCCCATTCTCCTCTCTACCCCCCCCCCCCCCCCAACACACAAAAATACTACTATACANGCTTTTCCACCCAAACTCCACTTCCCCCCCCCCTACCTCCAAAATTCAGGTTTTTCCGCCCCCAAACCCCCCCAAATTGGGGTTTCCGGGCCAAAATTTTGGCCGGCCCCCCCCCCCCCCCCCCCGTTCAAATCAAGCAAAGTGCATTTTCGAACCTTCCCCCTCCCACTCTCCAAAAACTGCGAAAATGTTGAAAGCACTAAAAAACTAGGAACACTTAAAAACCCTAAACGACCCACTCCCCTCCCCCCCTCTTCCCTGCACCCGGCTTACCCTGGGGCTCAAAAATAAAAGCCTTATATATTATGGTCTTTGGGCCCAGAAGCCTTAATATATGAGTCCTTAAAGCATTCGGGAAACAAGGTACCCCTAATTTTCGGAAACTCCCAAAACCCTAAACCCTTTAGAGAACCCTTAAAGATCCCATTACCTAGGCTTACATGTATAAGTGGTTGTCAAAATTGTCGTTCCCTTTTAGGTCCTTAACAAAAAACGGCACCTAATATTTAAGGTATCCAGAAAGGGACCCTAATTTTGACAACTACCCATATGAGTCCTTAGAGCCTCCAAAACCTCTTAATTAAGGAATATACCTTAAATTATAATAGCATCCCTTATATGATTTAAGGTATATTCCTTAATTCCCTTATAGTACCCTTATAGATCCCTTTAAGGAGCCCTTTCAGGAACCCCTAGGGGTAGATTCCTTAATTAAGGGGTTTTGGAGGCTCTGGGGGAGTCCTTAGAGCCCTACTTGGAGGTTCATGGGTAGTTATAAGTAGGGTTATAAGTCCCTTAATATGGGTTATAAGTACAGTTACCTTACTTATAACCCCACTTGTAACTACCCATGAACCCACAAGTAGGCCCTAAACCCTATACCCTTATAGAATCCCTATAGACCCCTTTAAAAGGAGCCCTTATAACTACCCATGAACCTCCAAGTATGCCCTAAACCCTATACCCTCATAGAATCCCTCTAGATCACTTTAAAGAGGACCCTCTTTTGGTTAAGGGCTTAGGGTTAGGGGACCTAAATCCTAGGAGTAGGGGTAGGGGTAGGGGTAGGGGAAAACCCTAAACTTGAGGTTAGGGGAAAACACTAAGTAAGCCCTAGGCTCACGCGCCTCGACAGGCACGCTGGAGGCCCCTGAGGTCTGAGGTCGGCTTAGCGGCCCCGCGCTCGTCGGCCCCACCTGGAAGTTTCGAAAGTTAGGGGTTTAGGGTTTAGGGTCTAGGGTTTAGGGTTTAGGGTTTAGGGTTTAGGGTTTAGGGTTTGGGGTTTAGGGTTTAGGGTTTGGGGTTTAGGGTTTAGGGTTTAGGGTTTAGGGTTTAGGGTTTTTGGGATTTCTTTAAAGAGATGCTTTAAAGGGTTCCTTAAAGGGATCTATAAGGGTTCTATAAAGGGTTTAGGGTTTAGAGTTTCCGAAAGTTAGGGGGTACCTTATTTGGGGGTGCTTATAATAAGGATCCTACTATTTAGGGTACTACATTAGGGTCCCCTAATTTCGGAAACCCCCACCTAGCAGAGCGTTGAATATAGGGGCCTTAACAAGTAGAATAGGGTTTTGGGGCCCATCATACTATAGTTATAAGAAGGAACCCCCAAAATAGTATAGGTACGTATTAAGGCCCCGAAAATAGGGTTTAGCGCTCATGGTCGAGGTCTTAGTAACTGCAAAGGTTCCTTAAAGGGTTCCTGAAATGGATCCATAGGGATTCAGGGTTTGGGGTTTGGGGGCTTAAAGTTTTCGCTTTTGGGTTTAGGGCTCGGGGGTTTAGGGTTTTGGCTTTTAGGACTTGGGTCTAGGGTCCAGGGTTTGGGGTTTGGGGTCTTAAGGCTTTGGCATTTTGGTTTTGGCTCAGGGGCCTTCACAATTTGGATTAAGGTCTTGGGTACATTACAACAAGACGTGTAATGTGCGTTTATTACTACAAGTCTTTATGTCGACCCCCTATCATAGCAGACGAGCCGGGAGCAGCTCGAACCCTGAACCCCTGAAGCCCCAAACCCTACTGTAAACCCTAAACCCTAAACCCTAAATCCTAAACCCTAAACCCTAAGCCCTAAACCCCAATAACCTCTGAACCCCAAGTGCTCAAGTCGCCCTAACCTCGAGTTTAGGGTTTTCCCCTACCCCTACCCCTACCCCTACTCCCAGGATTTAGGTCCCCTAACCCTAAGCCCTTAACCAAAAGAGGGTCCTCTTTAAAGTGATCTAGAGGGATTCTGTAAGAGTATGGGGTTTAGGGTACTTGGAGGTTCATGGGGTAGTTACAAGTGGGGTTATAGGTAGGGTAAGTATACTTATAACCCATATTAGGGGACTTATAACCGCACTAATAACTACCCATGAACCTCCAAGTCTAGGGTTTAGGCCCCCTAACCTTAGACCCTTTACCCCAAGCCCCCAAGTGCCCTAAACCCTGAAAGGCTTTGGTGGTGTAGGATTATGTGTAAGTAGGGCTCTATATTAAACAATAGGGGACGTTTACAATTATCCCAAAACGATACCTGGTAGTACTTGGAAGTTCATGGGTAGTTATAAGTGGGGTTATAAGTCCCCTAATATGGGGTATAAGTATAGTTACCCCACTTTTCACTAGCCATGAACCTCCAAGTAGGGTGGTGTAGGATTCAGAGTTTCGGCGGTTTGGGGGCTTCGGGGATCGGATGCACCCAGCATGAGAATGGGGTTCCTGGACCTTTAGGTGTTTCCACAAGGACTACTTTAAGGGTTCTGGTAGAGGGGCCTGAATACATGAAGAAGGCTTGTTTGGGGGGGGGGGGGTATCACAACTCCTTATCTCAGGAGGAGTACCTCTAGCTAATGTAGGAACCTGATTAAGAAACCTTGGGTCCTTATTTGGGTTCCTTATACGAATCCTACTATTTTGGGGTTAAGGGGCCAGGGTTTCTTAATCAGGTTCCTACATTATTCCGGCCCGTATATTACTGGCAAGTCACCGGGCCGAAAGGTTTCACGGTCCAGGTTTTACGGGCCTTCAGAGATCTGTAAAAAGGTGCCCTTAACAGCGGTTTAGGGTTTAGGGTTTAGGGTTTAGGGTGGGGTGTTTTGAAGTGGAAGATGTACTCGGTATAAGGCTGCACGGTTCTGGGGCTTCGGTGGTAGGGCGTGGCGTGTAGGGTCTGGGTTGTTAGGGTTTCGGGCTTCAGGTTCAAGAGCTCAGAGTACACAGGCTTCCTAGAGAGCCCCTTGCCTTTCGCTTAAGGTTTAAGGTTTCAGGCTGAGGGCATAGCATAGGGCTTAGGGTGGGTTCTGAAAACTCTACATCGTGTCCCCTCGGACCCCTCACAGGTGGTTTAGGGTTTAGGGTTTAGGGTTTGGGGTCAGCGCAACAAACCGACGGTCTTTTGCCCGGCTGAAACCGTGGGCGCTGGATCTGGTACGATCGAAGCAACGGCGCCATGTTAATGGGCCGTTCTGGAATAAGGCATGGATAGGATCCGACATAAACAAAGAAGCCCATGGTTGGGATATCTCATAAGCCCTAAACCCTAAACCCTAAACCCTACATGTTTAAGTAAGCCAAGAACTCTCCCAACCAGAGGCTTCTGTCTGGGTAGTCCCTGAATGGAAGACAAGCGAACTTCAGGAATCTTCCGCAGCCTTGGAGGTGGTTCATAGTACCATCCGCCATCGCTCGCCCATGCGGATCCCAACTTTGATGAAAATGCGCAGTGCGCTGTGAGCTGCTTTCGGGGGTTGCAGGAATGTCAACGCACAGTATTGGTCATTTTTCAGGCCCCTGTAGTAAGTTGAAGGAGCAGAGGATTGCTGTTGTGCGGAGATGAAAGGCAACTGATTAAAGCTTAAATCTCAAGCCCCATACCTCCAGCCCTAGCAAGACAGCACCCGCCCGGCACGAGCCGTTTCACGGCTTTAAATTCGGAAAACATCGTCCGTCGAGTCTCGCACAGATTCACGCGCCGAATCCTTCGCTGCTCTACTTGGAGGTTCAAGGGCAGTTACAAGTGGAGTTAGAAGTCCCCTAATATGGATTATAAGCATAGTAACCCTACTTATAACTACCCATGAACCTCCAAGTAAACCCTAAACCCCATACCCTTATAGAATCCCTCTGGATCACTTTAAAAAGGACCCTTTGAGGAACCCTTATAACTACCCATGGAACCTCCCAAGAAAGGCGTTGAAAGCTCGTAGGTTTCTGGGTGCTTCGGGTTTTCGGGTTCAGGGTCGGCAGATGGGAGTTTCCGACAATAGGGGACCTCAGTATAGTACCCTAAATAATAGGATCCTGATTATAAGGACCCCAAATAAAGTACCCCCTAATTTTCGGAAACTCTAAACCCTAACCCTTTATAGAACCCTTATAGATCCCTTTAAGGAACCCTTTAAAGGATCTCTTTAAAGGAACCCCTAGTTTGCGGAAACCCCGAGATTTGAAAGTCTGAGGGTTTAGGCTTTAGACGTTCGCTCATCGTACGAATCTACCGTCATCAAAAAAAGACACTCCATAGGGTTTAGGGTTTAGGGTTTCACTCCTACAGCCCTGAGTAAAACTCAAATAGGGCCCCAAAAGAGCACATAAGCAAAAATTAGGATAGGGATATCCCATATAAACCCCCGTATATGAAGCCCAATAAGGTAGGGATATCCCCATAAAATGCTTATGCTTATGTGCTTTTTGGGTCTAAACCCCCGAACCCTGAAGCCCAGGACACCACAGCCTTAAAGCCCTAAAGCCCGGAGTCCTAAATACCAAACCCCTAAGCCCCTGAAGCTCTAACTGCTAAGCACCTAAAACTCCAGGGTTTATAGGGTTGGGGGTTTAGGGCTTGGAAACCTTCAAGGAAACATTTTTGATCCGGCCCAGTCTCTGTGAGTCGCAGCCTGGACGTACCTAGGCTCCGCGTTAGGCCCTGGAAGAAACTGTCTAAAGCCTAAAATGCTTCTAGAACCCCTACACCCTAAATTGGCCCTAAATCCATTATAGAATCCCCATTGACCCTAAAACCCTGATAGAACCTTAAAACTCTTATGGAAGGAATCCTTAAACAAGGTGACAAAGGGTACCAGTGGGAGACGTAGGCATTGAACCCCTACACTCTTATGAAAGGACCCTGAACCCTAAACAAGGCAAAAACTTTAAAAGGGGTACCATTGTGAGACGTAGGCACTGAACCCCTACACTCTTATGAAAGGACCCTAAACCCCAAAACCTAAACGAAGTACTAAAATCTTTAAAAAGGGCTACTAGTGGGAGACGACCCTAAAACACTTACAAAAACCCCTCAGCCGCTTAGGGAACCCTCAAACCCAGGCAGCCCAATACCCCTTAATTAAGGAATACCTAGGGTTCCTTAAAGGGCTCCTTAAAGGGATCTACAGGGGTTCTATAAGGAATTAAGGAATATGGCTTAAATTATAGTGGGCTTCACATTAATTTAAGCTATATTCCTTAATTCAGAGGTATTGGGCTCTCTGAGAACAAGGAAAAAGGAGTACCATTGGGAGACGAAGGCGCTCACGCTCTTCGAGTGCAAGCGGAAGGCTATCTGCCTCACGCGAAGCTCGAGGTCTTCCTCGGTGGTTTTAGGGTTTCGAGTTTCGAATTTTAGGGCTTTAGGGTTTAGGGTTTAGGGTTTTAGGGTTTTGGGTTGAGGGATGCGGGCTTAGGGTTTAGGGTTCAGGGTCTGTGTTGCTTTTAAGTTGTGAGGACGTCCCTTTGTCTGCCTTTCAGCAGTCGGGCACGCAACTAAAGGACAAACTCGCACCTACTTCTGGACACGGACACTGGTAACTCACGACCCTCAGACAATGATTGCTGATGGTGATGTTGGTGATGATGATAGCGAAAATTATGAAGATGAGTTGTTGAAATGGGGTCATGGAGATGGCAAACCATCGGTAATCGTAGGGGTGAACATGGCGACAAGGATTTGTCTGATGACGGTGATGATGACGTAAGGGTGACTGCCATGCTCATGATAACCATGTGATCATGACGATGATGGTGACGACGATGATGCTGAAGATGATGCTGAAGATGATGCTGACGATGATAATGATGCTAAATATGATGAACATGACGATGATGGCATCGGTGGATGGTGATGCACTGGTGAGAACGATGGGACTGTCACAGCTGGTGATGATGAGGAGAAACACTAAAATGCTCATGATCATGATGATGATGATGATGATGATGATGGTGATTGTGACTGTACTGATGAATGATCTGCGATGTCACACTGCGTGACGCCACTGATGCTGATGATGATGAAGATAAGAATAACAAATAACAATAGTGATAGTAGTCGTGTTAGGGATCATGATGGTGATAGTGAGAGTGATCGTGACAGATACAGTCATCATGACAGTGAGAGTGACGGTGATCGTGACAGTGACAGTGATAGTGATGGTAATGTTGATGGTGACAGCGACAGTGACTGTGCTAGTGGCAGTGAAGATGAGTGTAGCGAGTCGTAGTGTATAGTGGACGTGTCCGTAACAGTGACAGCGACGGCGAGAGCGACGGCGCTAGTGATAGTCACAATGATAGTAATATTGATAGTGATGGTGATACCGAAAGTGAGTCATAGTGATAGCGACAACGATAGCGGCAGCTACATGACAGCAATAGTGATAGTAATAGTGGGAGCGACAGTGACGTTAGCAGTGATAGCGATAGCACATGTAACTGTGTTTGTGTGACGATAGCGATAGTGATAACGATAGTGCTCATGAATCTGATCGTGACACAAACAGTGACCGTGACAGTGAAAGTGACAGTGTGAGAGTGATGATAACAATGGTAGTTGTAGTGCTGGTGACAGTGATAGTGGTAGCGATGTTGATGGTGTGATGCTGTGATGGTGAAGATGATGGTGATGGCGATAAATCTAGTGATAACGATACGTAGTGATGGTGATAGTGATAGTGACCGTGGCAGCGGTGGTGATAGTGCGAGTGATAATGACAGTGGCCTGATGAAGGTAACGATGATGCTGAGCGCCATCACCAACATCGACATCGACATCGACGACGACGAGTACGCTAGAGCTGCAGTCCTCATCATCACCACAACCGTCATCAACCACGTGCTGCCAATACCATCACCACCATCGCCACTATCACTAGCAGCAGCATCATCCTCATGACAATCCTCAACATCGTCGTCGTCGTCAGGATTTATCGAAATCACTATCAATGTACAGATGACTACAGGTGTTTGTGGCGGCCGTTGCCATGCTACAGAGGTTGTATACCCTGTTTGTAAGTCAAGGAAAACAGGCCTGCAGAAAAAGTCCAAGCTTCTTGAGTGCTGGAATAGGATTGCGGCGCTAAGACACTTGCAATTTCCTGAAAAATGCTTTCCACTGCTTGGGCGTAGCTCGCCATCTCTGCATCGGTGAAGCTTCCGGCGACACCCGCCACGGCATTCTCGTAAGGCACCACAGGCACAACGAAATCCTCAACTCTTCTAAAGATACGGACCCGAAAAAGGACAGAAGCATAAGCATTTTATAGGGACCTACCTTGTTGGGATTCAGTATAATTAAGGGGGTTTTTGGGGGCCCTAGAAGAGTTACAATGATAGGGATACATCGTGCACAGGATTTTTTGTTGGTACGATACCGACAACTAGATTTCTTGACCAGAATCTGGATCCGCAATGATGGGAAGGATGGCTGGCTGCGGCGCAGAAAAAAGGCGGATGAGCCAGGATGCAAGATCCTCTGAATGGAAGCATCCGGAAGAGCACACCTGGGCTTTGAAGTAACCGGGGAGAAAAAAGTATAGACCTTAATTTCATAACGGTTCCTTGAAGGAACAGGTACCAAAAAAAGTATTCAAGTATGGTATTCCAGAACCCAGACACAAGCAGCGCTTTCGAGGTGTTGCCCGGTAGCTCATCCCCGGTCTCAAGCACCGAACTCGACATTCGCACTTCCTTGCTCAGCTTCAGAAGCTCGAAGAGTACATGTGCTGTTGCCACCGCTTCCTGATTGCCTGGATCCTGGGTCTTTCTGAAGGGATTTAGCTTACCATAATAAGGAAACCCATGCTATTTACTATAGATCCCTATTATGGTAACTTAAACCTTAAACCCTATACCCTTAAAGGAACCCTTATAGATCCCTGAAAGGAACCCCTATAGATCCCTACTATGGTAACTTGAAACAAATTCCTTAACAAGAATCCAGTAGATCTTTTATATAAACCCTAAACCCTAACCCTTAAAAGGAACCAGCCTAATAAATTCCTTAACAAGAACCCAGGATCGACAAGAATGGTACAATCCGGGCGAGCTGTTCTCTCCAGGCACGGCCGCACTGTTCCTGTGCTGTTCAGCCACCCTCTGAGAAAAGTATATCCTTTCTTAGGTTAGTAATTAGTTATATATATATATATATACACACCGTATATCTCTTCTTAGGTTAGTTATATTTATGTTCGGAGCCAGTACCAAAAAACGTAAAAAAAAATGATACCACTGAACGTCCTAGGTTCCTGTCAATGCATCGCACACCCTGCCAATGCCTTTCAGTCTCTTGCAGACGACAGATTTGCCGCGAATCTCAAACATCTCTCAAGTCGGGGCTATTCTAGATCATAAACCCTAAGCCTAAACCCACACCCTAAGCCTTCAAAAGAGAGCCTTGAAAAGAATCCCCTACAAGGAGCTCCGGAATCAAAACGGCGACCTACGGCTGATGATATAAATCCTGCATACCCAAAATAAGGAATATACCATAATTCCCATAGTTCAGGATCCTTCAGGTACGGGGATCATATCATCAACAGTATCTTATGGGCCACCTTGGGAGCAGCTTCAAGCATCACCTGGGGCTTAGCAAGTAAGGTCATAACTACCATGTTTAGGGTTTAGGGTTTAGGGTTTAGGAGTTTAGGGTTTAGGGTTTAGGGTTTGGGGGTTTGGGGTTTAGGGAAGAGGGTTTAGGGCTGATTAAAAAACTTGGAGGTTCATGGGTAGTTATAAGTGGAAATAAAAGCCACCTAATATGTGTTATAAGACTAGTTACGCTACTTATAACCCTACTTATAACTACCCATGAACCTCCAAGTAACCACCTTATTAAGATCATAAGTATTTACAAGTATGGTTAATGTATTGAAGACCCTCGTTGCTAAGCCCCATGATCCTTTAGGAGGACTTTGAAGGACTGCCAATCGCGGTTGAGGCACTCTCCAAATTCAAGGAGTGGGGGAAAGCGATGCAATCGAGGGTCCTCAACCAGCGCAGTGTCTTGCACACGTCGTCAATCGATATGCTGTAGGCCGTTAAGGCCTCAGTTGCTCTGTCGCATCTGAGCTATAAACCCAGTGAAACTTTTTCTGAACCAAATGCTCTTAAATTCAATAAGTTTAAACAGAAACAATGATGGTAACATATTAGTCACAACAAGAACAATGCGGGCGAAACTAAAACATTCCATTTGCATTCCACGGGCCTCAATGCCTGGAATGGCAAACTCCAGTTTCTCGTACCTGGGTTCGAACCTAAACCCTAAGCCGTAAACCCTAAGAAATAGCAAGACTAAACTTCCAGTCGCGAGGATTGTGCAGGTGAGGGTTTAGGGTTTAGGGTTTAGGGGTTTAGGGTTTAGGGTTTAGGGTCGTATTCCAAAGACACATTAGAAGCCAACACCTGCCCTAGGAGCAAAGTCCTGAACACTGTACTTCTCAATTCCTAAACAAGCCGCTACACCCCAGGTCTAAATTAGACAATCCTCAACCCAAACCCCACACAGGGTTTGGGTTTAGCGTTTAGGGTTTAAGGTTGAGGGTTTAAGGTTTAGGGTTTAAGGTTTAGGGTTTAACGCCTGTACTGCAACAGAGAAAGGCCATCCACCCTTACACTTGAAATGAAGGTGCATCATCGCAGTGGGGTCTGCGAAGTTTGGCCACCTCACCATTACGGTGTGTACCTGCGATCGCCGTGCAGGTTGGGCGGGCTTTCCTTTAGGAAGCATGAGGGCTTTAGGATTCGGGGCTTCGGTGGCTTCAGGGCTTAGGGTTTAAGGTTGCAAACTCTTCAACTGGAAAGCGGCGATGGAAACATGCTGCAGAAGCCCCCAAGGCACGTTGTGTAGCTTGGCAGTCACGATCTCGCCAACACACCACTTGCGGGCCAAAATCCCCGGACTTGCGAGGACGACACAAGTCTCGGTGTCCCTTACCTGGGCTGTTCTTGGCGGCCTCTATAAAGAGCTTAGGGTTTGTTGCTGCCTAATAATGTAATAATGTATTCCACTACGTAGAAGTTAAAATGATGTTCAAGGCCTCGTTACGAAGCCTTCTTCAGATGATACCATTGGAACCAAAAACTTGCAAGCCCAAACCACGACCAGCAAACCGAGCATCCAAGTTCCGCAAAGGAATGACCCTAAGCCCCGAACCCTGAGACCTCAAACCACAAGGCCCTAAACCCTAAACCATATAGAACCTTTCAGGAACATTTTCATAGAACCCTTGTAGAGGGCTTAGGGTTTAGGGTTTAGGACCAAAAACCTCCAAGTTGCGAAGCCGAAGAGTTCCGTGAGATCACGAAGATTGTCTGTGTCCAAGAAGACGCTGAAGCCATAACCGCTCCTAGGGGCTTACTTGGAGGGTCGGGGCCCAAAAAAAACCTTAGTTAAGGAATATACCCCTAAGGGTTCCCTAAAGGGATCTAGAAGGGTTTAAGCTTATCAATAATAGCTAAGGGATCTATAGAGACCTAATTGATTTAAGGAATATTCCTTGTAATGAAGGGATATTGGTGTCTCTGGGTCTTGGTCCTAAGCCCAAAGCCCTTAAATACCCTTACGAAGGAAGTTCATAAAGGGCTCCTCTAAGGGTCTCTTTAAAGGGATCTATAGAGACTCTGTAAGGGTATAGGGTTTAGGGTTACTTAGAGGTTCATGGGTAGATATAAGTGAGGCTATGAGTCCCTGAGTAGGGGTTGCTTGGAGGGTCTTTAGGGGACTCAGTAACTGGTTCTTTTAGGGACTTATAAGTACCATAACACCAATTAGGGTCCCTTTTCGGGTACTTATAAGCCTACTTACTACCTACGTACTAAGTCCCCCGACCCTCCAAGTATCAATAAGAGCAGAAACAGTAATAATGATAGCACTAACAAACGTAATGATAAGAATTACAGGGTTTAGGGTTTTAGGGTTTACGGTTTTAGGGTTGAGGGTTTAGGGCTTAGGGTTAAGTTTAGAGTGTAGGGCTTAGGGCTTTAGGGTTTAAGGTTTAGGGCTTAGGGTTTGTGGTTCCTTGACGGGTTCCTTATTCATGCCTTTCGAGTATTTCAAAGGACTTTCATATTTCCGAGGGTGCCAAGGCGCCCGGTTTAGGGTTGCAAGAAGTCTTCAAAGTTGCCAGTGGGCCCTACTAGGGTTTAGGGTCTTAGGGTCTTAGGGTCTTGGGGTCTTAGGGTCTTAGGGTCTTAGGGTCTTAGGGTCTTAGGGTCTTAGGGTCTTAGGGTCTTAGGGTCTTAGGGTCTTAGGGTCTTAGGGTCTTGGGGTCTTAGGGTTTAGGTTTTTAAGCTTTAGGGTTTAGGGTTTAGCCAGGTCCGCTCCAGGCTGGGTGTGAAGCACCTGAATTGGGGCTGTAGCTCTTTATGGCAGTTTCCGAAAAATTAGGGGTTCCTTTAAAGAGATCCTTTAAAGGGTTCCTTAAACGGATCCATAAGGGTTCTATAAAGGGTTTAGGGTTTAGAGTTTCCGAAAATTAGGGGTACCTTATTTTGGGGTCCTGCTCGCAAGGATCCTACTATTTAGGGTCCTATATTCGGGTCCCTTATTTTCGGAAACTCCCATGTAGAAGTATGGTTCCCTTGTTTGTAAACCTACTTACTAAGTCCCCTGTGCTTTTAAGTCAGGTGCCCCATGTAGGGTTCATTAACGGGTTCCTGAAAATGTCCATGAATTTTTCCGATGCCATTAGGGGCCTTTATGCAAGGTAAGATTTGGGTCTTTGGGTTGAAGGGAAATTAAGGTCTCCTTTTTCCTTTTATGTGTGTCTCAATCAGGAGGCCCTGAAATTCCAAAAAAAAAAGTGTAAGGGTAGTCCCCCGAATATGGGTCATGATTATAGTCCATCCCAGTTATCACCCCACGTATATCTATGCATGGAGCTTTTCAGATAGCCAAATACCCCTTAATTAAGGATATGCTATATACCGTATACCATGAGATTCAGGCCCCCATTTTTTAGGTATATTATGTCCAAGTACTGCTTGGGAGCTAGGCTGGGTTCCTCAGTAAGCCCTTCAGGATAAGGGCGCCCGTTTTCCTAATACTCAATTTTGATAAGGAGAGCCCAAACCAAAAAGGGCAAAAGGGTGCTACTCAGGAACCTAGTGATTAAACCCTAAACCGCCATAGATCCCTCATAGAACCCTTTGAGGAGCCCTTTATGGGAGTCTCCGAAAATAGGGGTACCTTGTTTTGGGGTCCTTATAATAAGGATCCTACTATTTAGGGTACTATATTAGGTCCCCTATTTTCGGAAACTCCCTTATGGAACCGTTTCAAGAGAGGCGCTGTTGCAGCTGTATCTTCAGAAGCCTCGCAAAGCTTCCAGCAGCACGCTTGTGATGAGAGAGGAAGAAACGCCAGGGCTTCCTTCGTTGGGAGAAGCCCCAGCCCTCAGCCCTGTCAGACCGAAACCCTAAGTCCTAAACCCTAAACCTTATAAGCCCTAAGCCCTAAACCCTAAACCCTAAACCCTATAAGCCCTAAGCCCTGTACCCCCATAACCCCTAAACCCTAAACTCTGAACCATGGCTTCCTCCGTTGGCGAAGGATGTAGAGGCCTAGCCCATAGAGCATCGTTGCGACGATCGCGGTCACCATGATCAGGATGAAGACCAAAGAAATCCTTGGCTCAAGTGAAGGAGGGTTTAGGGTTTAGGGTTTAAGGAACTTATTTTAATAGGCATTCTTCAAGGGTCCCTTTGAAGGGATGTGTAGGGATTCCATAAGGGTATAGGGTTTAGGGTTTACTTGGAGGTTCATGGGTAGTTACAAGTGGGGTTATAAGTAGGGTAAGTATACTTATAACCCATATTAGGGGACTTATAACCGCACTTATAACTACCCATGAACCTCCAAGCAATCGGGGCTGAGTACCCTAGCCCAAAAAAGTTGACCTTTTGAATGATAGTAGGATTATGTAAGCCCCAAAAGCTTAAAGGATACCTACTCGGCCCCGAAAGTAAAAGGGTTGGGCGTTTAGGGGTTTAAGTTACCCTTATCGGGAATTTTAGGAAATAGCATGGTTCCCTTGGTATGGTTGTTGAAACTCAATTCCTTAACCAGAACCTAGAATCATTGTTGCCATTACGAGGCCCATGGTGCCAACCTCGTGACCCGCGAACATGGAGGCCATATACAAGACCACCTTGTCGTCGGCTCTAGGATTTAGCTGGATTTTGAAGTAACGAGGGAGGAAAAAGTATAGACTTTTATTTCATAATGGCTCCTTAAAAAAAACAGGTACCCTAAAAAAGTATTCAAGTATGGTACTCCAGGACCCAGTTAGGGTTTAGCAAAACGGCTTTGGCGTTAGCAAAGATATAGTTACAATGAAGACCTCTAGGAGACAACACTGCTTAATGATGAAGCCCCTGAACCCAGAACCCAAAACCCCTAAACCCCTCAACCCCTAAACCCCTAAACCCCTAAACCCTAAACCCCAGCTCAGACACGAGCAGACCAACGTGTAGGAGCACGTCCAGAGCATTGCTTGCCGGCACGCGCCAGGGCTGGCTTAGCCTCGGTTTTAGGGTTTCGGCTCCAGGGCGTGGGGTTTAGGGTTAGGGTTTAGGGTTTGGGGTTTGGGGTTTAGGGCTTAGGGCTTCGGCTAGTTTTTGGGGTTGAAGTTGGAGGAATATACCAGACCAAGACTGAAAGCCATGTTCAAGAGCTGCCTAGCGGCGTCGTGGCGATTAAGCTCGAGTAAAGGAGCACATTCAGCACCACCAACTTTATGGACAAGGAGGGAAGCAACGGGCAGAGCACAATAAGAGCATTTCCTGGGATTGCGATGTTTGGAGGCCCAGGGGACTTAGCAAGTCGGTTATAAATAGGGTGATAATTGTGGTAACTCCATGTAGGGTACATATAACTCTACTTATAACCTACTTACTACAGTAAGTCCCCTGGGCCTCCAAGCAGAAAGACTCATCGAGAAGTTGGCCTGATCCTCTAATTCTGCAATCCTACTTCCTGAGGATTCACATCGCAGATTCTTTGGGAACCCACGAGGTTACCTGAACAAACGATAAGGTTGGGATATCTTATAGCCTCCTTTCTAAGCAGGCCAATAAAGAGGGTTCGGGGCTAAGGGTTTCGCGAATGTGCTCTACTTGGAGGTTCATGGGTAGCTATAAGTGGGGTTTTAAGTAGGGTAACTATACTTATAACCCGCAGTAGGGGACTTATAACCCTACTTATAACTACCCTAAACCCTAAACCTCAAACCCAAACCCTATAGAACCCTTAACGGAACTATAACCCCACTTACAACTACCCATGAACCTCCAAGTAAGCGGCGGCAGAGAAAGAAAATGGAGAAGCGCTCCGCACCAGGGCGAAAGCGCATCCACAGGAATGAGCAAGCTCGAAAGTACACAGCCTGGGCTTTGAAGTAACCAGGGGTTTAGGGTTTAGGGTTTAGAGTTCAGGGTTTAGGGTTTAGGGTTAATGGTTCCTTTAAGAAAAAGTATTGAAGTATGGTACTCCAAGGCCCAGCAGCATCGGCACGCCGCAACCAGCGGGGAAGCTTTACAAAGATGATCCAGAAGCAAAGGCTAAGGAAGCAGAGCGGCATCAAGCATGCTGCAGCACCGATCCTGGGTTTGTCTTACGGACTCAGTTTAGGCTATCATAACAAGGGGTTGTTATATCTCATGAAATTTTTCCGAGATTACATCATGGCACGAAGAACTCCTTCTAACAGTGAACTTTTTAAGACCCTCGAATAAGGAAACTCAATGCATCACGGTCCTAAGTTCCTACTTGGAGGGTCGGGGGACTTAGTAACTGGTTATCTTAAGGACTTGTAAGTACCATAACCCCAATTAGGGTCCCTTTTAGGGTACTTATAAGTCTACTCACTACCTACTTACTAAGTCCCCTAAAGACCCTCCAAGTAGACTTGTAGTTACCCTACTTCTAACCCCACTTAAAACTACCCCAAACCCTAACCCCTACACCCTGAACCCTATAGAACCCCTAAAGGAACCCTACTCATAACCCCACATATAACTACCCGTGAACCTCGAAGTATGGTACCCCTCAAGGGCCCTTCAGGATAAGTCCCGTAAAGACCCTCCAAGTAGCGAAGTTCCAAAGAAACCAAACTTCCTCAACAAGAACCCAGGCTCAGGCTCATCTCTAAGTGTTCCTGGGCATTTTAGGGTTTAGGGGTTTAGGGTTTAGGGGTTAGGGGTTTAGGGGTTTAGGGGTTTAGGGCTTCGGGGTTTAGGGGTTTATGGGTTTAGGGTTTAGGGGTTAGGGGTTTAGGGTTTAGGGGTTTAGGGTTTGGTTTAGGGTTTAGGGGTTAGGGGTTAGGGGTTAGGGGTTTAGGGTTTAGGGTTTAGGGAATAGTATAAACTTATATTTCATAATGGTTCCTTTAAGAAAAAAGTATCAAAGTATGGTACTCCAAAGCCCAGG
This sequence comes from Symbiodinium sp. clade A Y106, assembly GCA_003297005.1. Lineage (NCBI taxonomy): Eukaryota > Dinophyceae > Suessiales > Symbiodiniaceae > Symbiodinium > Symbiodinium sp. clade A. The sequence continues at coordinate 28,077 of BGNK01004970.1, read as the reverse complement.
TTCGTTTTGCAAGGTGCAGAACACCGAGCCGTACTCTTGCACGGTCCTTGGATCTGGTAGGGTCGAAAGCTTAGAGTTTAGGGTTTAGGGTGCAGGACTCGGAAGTCAGAGGGTTTAGGGACCAAGAACCCTAAACCCCAAACCCCTTAACCCTCTCAGTGTAAACCGCCAAAATCTAAAACCCCATAGAACCCTTCTAGAACCCGCTTTGCATTTTGTTTAAAGAACCATAGAACCCCTGAAAGGAGCCCAAGGATCATGCGGCCATGTGGGTGCAAGTTACACTGAAAAGGCGCCACCAAAGACGTGAAGATGCTGATAAATAGGATCGAGATGAGGGATCCGACCGTGCGAAGGAGCTGGCTAAAGTCCAGCCTCACACGAAGGCCCTGCTTGATATACTTCTTGAAGGCAAGCGCTGATAGATGCAGTACCACGGCGATCGCTGCAAGAATGGGCGTAGCTGACACAGCCAATACATACTTCAAGACGGGGCTCACACTGGCGATACATGAAAGAGAAAGCATATCCAAGTCCACGCCAAAAACTGCCAGTAGTTCCAGATACTCTTTCAAAGGCTCCTGCCACTCAATGCCCAGCTTTCGGACGACCACAAGTTGCTGAACCAGTGTCAGGAGCTGGCTCGCAGCAACGACGCCCACAAAAGTGTGCCCGGGCTGCGTCGCCTGCTCGGCGTCCATGACCTAGGTTCCACGGTCATTCCTTTTCAAACAGACACAACTTTACCCGACTTTCAATTTTAATAAGGAGACCCCCTAACCAAAAACCTAAACCCTACCCCCTACTTTCAATTTCAACAAGCAGACCTCAAAATAAATGGGAGTTTCCGATAATGGGGGACCCTAATATAGTACCCTAAATAGGAGGATCCTTATTAAGAGGACCCCAAAATATGGTACCCGTAATTTTCGAAAACTCCCAAATGGGAAACGGATACTCCTGGGAGTGCCGGTGACTAAGACGATGTAGAGCAACGCAACGCCGAGCCTTTGTCGGCTTTTGGGGCGTCCAACTTCGGTGCGTTCTTCAAAAGAGTTAGCAAAGATTACAGAAAGGCTACTATAAGAATACAGAAGCGGTATGCGGATTACGACTGGATCAACTTTGTTGCGCTGTTACCCGCCCCATGCGAACGGTTCAGCCTGCAGCTACTCAGCCACTCCAACCACCTCGCATTACCCCAGCCACTGAACAACCATTACGGCTACCGCTCCGAAGACAACGGCAACAGCCGGCTACTGCTACTACAACTGTGCTGTACTGCTACTGGTGCTGTTGCTGCTGCTTGTGCAGCTACTGTTCTACTTCTGCTGCTGCATCTTCGTGTCCCGCCTACCACTACGGCTACCGCTACAGGACACTACCAACACTACTTACTGCTGGTGCGATTTGATATCAGTTACTACCACCAATCAAGCATGGTCAAACCCAAGGAACACCAGGAACACAGCGGCGATTGCAAACACGAGGTAGGACGTGCCGCCGCAGTGGCCACAGGAACCGTCGTCCAGCGGCCGCAGTCCAGGGAGACACCCATGACACCTCTTGCTTCGGCGGCCCAAACAAAGTTACTTCATATCATGCTAAAGATGCCTCATTGATTTGAAAGGTATTCCTTACCGATGTCAAGGAAGAAGGCGTTCTGAGTTCCTTGGGTGGTGGTAGTAGTAGCAGCAGCCATAGGAGTCGCAGTAGTAGCAGTAGTAGTAGTCGTCGTCGCCGGCGTAGTCGTCATCGTCGTCGTAGTCGTCGTCCTCGTCGTAGTTGTAGTCGTAGTCCGAAACGGTAGCCGTAGTCGTAGTAGTAGTAGTACTACTACTACTACTACTCGTAGCAGTAGCAGTAGTAGCAGCAGCAGCAGTAGCAACAGCAGCAGGAGCAGGAGTAGTAGCGGTAGTGGTAGCAGTCGCCGTAGCAGTAGCAGCAGCAGTAGCAGCAGCAGTCGCAGTCGCAGTCCAGTCGCGGTCGCAGTCGCAGTGGCGGTCGCAGTGCCAGTCGCAGTCGCGGTCGCGGTCGCAGTCGCAGGCGCAGGCGCAGTCGTTGTCGTCGACGTCGTCGTCCTCATGGGTGGTGGTGGCGACAGCGTTGGTGGCGGCGGCTAGGAGTAGGAGTATTCGTAGCAGAAGTAGCAGCAGAAGGCTTGGGAGGGTATAGGGTTCAGGTTTCTAGGGCCTAGGCCCTACACAGCCGGGTCACGTCACAGTTTCAGGATCACGGCCAGGTGCACAGGAACCGGCAGGCCCACCCGAACAGCGAGAGGATCGTCCAAAGCATCTGTAAACCATTCCTTCGCTCTGCTGCTGTCTCGGTACACCAAACCCTAAACCCAGCCTAACACCCTAATCCCAAACCCCATAAATCCTATACCGTGCCTATATATACCCAGAACCCGACATGTTTGACTAGCAAATCCTCATTTCCCGGCATTTTTCGTTTTGGCGCAGCCGTAGTTTCTCCACCAAGCAACCAGTTTATCTTAAGCCCTTCATATGAAGGCAATAGGATTCAGAAGTGTCTAGCTTGGCTTGGCTTGAATCTGGAAGGGTCCCTGCAAGATCGTCTGAAAGGTTCACAAGACTTTTTTAAGGGTTTGCGACTGAGTGCGGGGGTGACAGGCTTTTGGCCCCTTGAACGACAAACGGTCTCTAACGACTCCCTAAACCCTAAACCCTAAACCCTAAAACCCTAAAACCCTAAACCCTAAACCCTGAATTCCTGAAAAACGAAAACCTGGGGAGACTGGAGCTGAAACCCACGTGTGGCCTTCGGGCTTCGAAGGTTCTTTTACCCAAAGCCTCCAAAACCCCTTAATTAAGGAATCTACGAAAAAACAGGATCCCTTATATGATTAAGGTAGATTCCTTAATTAAGGGGTTTTTGGAGGCTCTGGGTAAATAAGGCTCCTACGGGTCTGAGTCTTTAGGGCTCTTAGGATGCTTCGAAGGAGGTTAGGCTTCGAGCTCTTATTGTTTCTAAGAGCTCCTTGAAGGGGTTTGGGGTTCAGGGTTTAGAGCTTAGGGTTTAGAGTTGGGGCTTGTTTAGGGTTCCGGGCATTCGGGCTTTTGGTTTAGGGAACACTGGCTGGCTCTCTCAGGCTCTTTCAAGCCTTGAGCAAAACACATCATCGAGACTCCTGGGCAAGCCCGTGAACTCGAAACCACACGACAACATACCCTCATGGTGGCTCACAGAAGCCCTACACTGGCCTTGCAAGTGGTTACGGAAATTTATAGGAACAAGCTCTGTATTTTCCTTCTCGCACTGTTCTCAGAAGCTGCCATCTAAACCCTAAACCATAAACCCTAAATCCTAAACCCTAAACCCTAAAACCCTAACCCTAAAACCCTAAACCCTAAAACCCTAAACCCTAAAACCCTAAACCCTAAACCCTAAAACCCTAAACCCTAAAACCCTAAACCACAAATCGCCCAATCCCCCGGGAGCCCCCCCCCCCCAACTTTCCGAACTCTGAACCTGCAAAGCCCCAACGGGGATTAGGGTTTAGGGTTTAGGGGGCCCCAAACACCCCTTGAACCCTCAAAAGCCATGAAAAGGACGGGCAAAGCATAGTGGGCGAAAAGCCTCTAAAGAACTTGTAGACACTCCTAAATCCTTAAGCCCTAACTTGAGAGAAACAGTAACAAAAACGAGCAAACCACGCACAACCCTGCATGGGGTTTCAACCCATTCTCTTGCGGCTGAGAATCCCGGCTCCTTCGAGCTTGTGTTTGGAAAGCCCAACATGTGGGAAATTATGGGGCGTTTTTTTATGCATTTTAAAACGCACCTTTGGTGATTAGTTTGTCGCTCAGAGCTTCGTGGTCAAGGGTTAGGGTTTAATAGCGTTTAGCAAAATAGGGTTGTGAAGTTTGGTGCAATGCGGCCTTGGGTGTTTTGGGTATGTTACCGTCTTTGAGAATTTGGCCCCCAGTCTTTCGCAAAGCACTCTGCCGGAACGGACGCCCGAGCGGACGCTGCACAGACACCCTTTCCACCGGCAATTAACATCGCCACAATAATAGGAATAATCATCACCAGCATACGGATACTGACGCTACAACTACGTGCTGTTTCTGTAAGAACATGAAGATGAAAGATGAGGTTTTCAGTAAAGATGAAAAGCAAACGAAGATCAACGCCTAAAGCGGCCCACTTGGGTCCTCCAGGGACCCTAGAGCAATAAACTTTGGGGTTTAGGCTTTAGGGTTTAGGGTTTAGGGTTCAGGGTTTGGGGCTTTGGTCTTTGGGGGAACATTAAACAGACTTGTTGAACTTGTTGAACCACAAAATCAGGGCCTTGGTAATTAGTACGGGGTGTTTGGGGGATGTTACACATCGGTTCAAGCATATGGTGTCTATAACGGTATACTATCACTTCTTAACTAATCCGGCCCTACTACAGGGGCCTAAATAATTACCAACACTGTTTTGGGGGGAATTGGAGCATGCTGGGCCCCAAAACCCTGTTCTAATTACTAAGGCCCCTATCTTATAGACCCCTACTAACCCTACTATAGACCCCATAAAGGAACCGTTTTAAATGCATACTACACTTTAACCGTCCTCCAGGGTGGAGTAGTAGCCAGGGAGGAGTCGAAGCCGACTCCCAATGCACTCTGAGCCCCGCAAGCACCGCTCGCAGAGACCATGCTTGTTCAGAAACCTTTGAGGCTTCGGGTTTAGGGTTTAGGGCAGTTTAGGGTTTAGGGGTTTTGGGGTTAGGGTTTCGGGTTTGGGTGTCGCGTTTCCTTTACGGTTGCGGTTTGGTGTTTGAGGCTTAGGGCTTGAGGGTTTCCTTAAGGGTTCGCTTAAGGCTTAAGGCGTCCCATGTGCGATTCCTTGAAGGGTTCCTTCAAGGGTTCAAAAAAAACTGTCGGATTTGGGGAGTTCGGGCTCTGGGGCTGTGAAGCATTAGGTGCTTAAGGGTTTAGGGTGGCCGGGGGGGGATGTAGTGCACATAGGTTTAGGGTGCAGGCTTGGGCGCTTAAGGGGTCAGGATCTATCTAGGGATTAGGATTTGGGGTTTGGATTTCGGGTTTGGGGTTAGGGCATCCATCAACTATTCGGCAGAGAGCAATGCATTGCAGGGTTCAGGGCAGCAGCGAGCATGAAAGAGCCTACTCCCCTAACCCTAAAACCTGTAAACGGCCTGAGCCCTAAACCCTACACCCCAAACTAAACCCTGTGAAGGACATGAGTCTTAAGGTCCTTGAAATCAAAATCCCAAGGACAAACCCTTACGGTCTCCAGCCACCCCAAACTTTGGACTTAATTAAGGAATATACCTTAAATCATCTTAGGGTTCCCGCTATCATTTAAGGTCTCTAATGCTTAAGTTAGGAATATACCTTAGATCATAACAGGCTTTCTATTATAGTTTAAGGTATACTCCTTAGATTACGCCGTTGTGGAGTCTCTGGGTACGAGACTCTATGGCACAATCTCACAGCTCAGAGCAATAGTCAATTTGACACCTGAGCCCGAAATACCCACCCACTAGTATTTTGAGAAACCCTAAACTCTAAACCCTAAACCCTGAACCCTAAACCCTAAAGGGCCTAATGATCAGACAAGTATTTTGAGAAACCCTAAACTCTAAACCCTAAACCCTGAACCCCAAACCCTAAAGGGCAAAATGATCAGACAAGTATATTGAGTGAAGGGCCTAGGGATCGGAGAAGGGGTTTAGGGGTACAGTACCTAGTTGCTGGGTTCATAAGCCCCAAAAAGTTTACACTTTCAGTTTTATAGTGGGTACTATTATCCCAAAAAGTGTAAAGTGTATCCACTCAGCTACTAAGAGTATACCCTAAGTCTGAGAAGGTGGCCCTAAGGGCTAGTTTTTCTGGTTCAGAAGTCTAGAATCCAGAAGACACGCCCGCCACAACTCCGAAATTAACCCCAACAGCATCTGGCCCAAAGGCCCGATCCCGAGACCTCGCTTTAAAGAGCACGTAAAGACTTTTCGGAGATCCTTTACTTGGAGGTTCATGGGTAGTTGTAAGTAGGGTTATAAGTCCCTTAATATGCGTTATAAGTACAGTTACCTTACTTATAACCCCACTTATAACTACCCATGAACCTCCAAGTATAGCATATGGATCCTTAGGGGGTTCTAAATTTGTCCCTAAACCCTAAACCCTAAATCCTTTAGGTTAGGGGCCTGGGTTTGGGTTTCGGGATCCTTCAGAGGTTTCCTGAAGGGTTCTGTCAGGATACTGGGAGGCTCGGGGGACTTAGTAGGTAGTAAGTAGACTTATAAGTACCCTAAAAGGCGCCCTAATTGGGGTTGTGCTACTTATAAGTCCCTAAAATCACCACCTAAACCCCTAAAAGTAGGTAAAATAATGGCCCAATACCTAAAAAAGACCATTATTCTACATACTTTTGGGGTCCAGGCACTTATAATGCTGATAAGTCCCTAAAATAACCAGTTACTAAGTCCCCCGACCCTCCAAGTAGGTCCCGACAAGTCCTTGGTTCTACGGTTTCATACCTCGCGGGTTTCCGGGTTTAGGGTTCAGGGTTTAGGGTTTAGGGTTTAGGGTTCAGGGTTTAGAGTTTAGGCTTCAGGGTTTAGGGTTTAGGGTTCAGGGTAAGTTGCAGACCAGTGGCCAACCTTCCACACAACTGCAAAAAGATGCAGAAGTCGCTCCGTCCACTTCCAGCCATCTGTCTACGTCATCGCTCACGATGCGCTGACTTGTAGTCCAGTGTTCGGCGCCGCAGGCATGACATTGGGTCATGCCAGAAACATTTGCGAATCGACCCAGATCGCACCGAACACCTGGGTTCTTGCAAAGGACACGATATTTACTATAGATCCCGATTATTGTAACAGAAGTTCCCAAACCCGAAACCCCCAAACCCGCAAACCCTAAACCCCTTGACGCTAAACCCTAAACCTTCCAGTCCCCAAACCCTACTTGAGGTTCATGGGTAGTTATAAGTGTGGTTATAACTAGGGTAACTATACTTATAACTCATATTAGGAGACTTATATCCCCACTTATAACTACCCATGAACCTCTAAGTACACCCCTGAACCCAGACACAGTGAGCACTGCCGGCCGCGTCCGTGAAGGTCCCCACATCGCAGCTCACACAGACGGTCTTGCCGAAGGCGTTCTCGTAGGTTCCTGGCAGGACCCTAAGAACACTTGGGTTTAGGCTTGAGGGTTTACGGAAATCCTTTGAAGGACCCTGTTCCAGCTGCTAAGCCGCCCAGATAGTAAACTTTAAAGTAACCCTTCTAGTAACCCTTACAGGAACGCTTAGAGGTTCCTTAAACAACCCTACCCGACGATGCCTGCTGGGCAGGGCTTGCAGAGGTACGTTTCGCCCTCGTTATCCAAGATCGATCGGGAGAAGTTGCCTGGGCTATCTTCGGAAGCCCTTTATCATTTTCATGTTCAGTCCTTGACAAGAACAAGCGGTACAAACGAGAAAGCAGAAGCTGTGCTCAAGAAAGGCCTCGCTGCCCGGACGGCAAGATGAGCAACCGACTGCAGCAGATCGATTAGCCAGGTGCTGTCCGTCGGAGTCTTGCAGACCTTCTCCTGGCAGTGTTGAAACCTAGACAAACCCTGAACCCCCAAGTACCCTAAACCCTGTGGGAGTTTCCGAAAATTAGGGGTACCTTATGTTGGGGTCCTTATAATAGGGGTCCTATTATTTCGGTTACCTACTATTTAGGGGGGTCCCCTATTTTCGGAAACTCCCATGTAGACCCAGCACGAAACCATCTCCTGGCAGGCACTGTGTATCCACGGGAATCCAAGTGGTCCAGATCTCTGTGTTGTTTCGAACCCAGCTGCATGCAGCCACTTGCAAGGTCGCTCCACGCTCCACCTAGGCTGTTCTCAATGAGCGGGTAGGGTTTAGGGTTTAGGGGTTTAGGGTTAAGGGTTTAGGGTTTAGGGGGCCCTCAATTCAGGAATATACTTTAAATCATCCCTGAACTCCAAGCCCTAAGCCTCAAGCTTCATGGGTAGTTATAAGTAGGGTAACTGTACTTATAATCCATATTAGGGGACTTGTAACCCAACTTATAACTACCCTAAACCCTAAACCTACACCTTAAAGAACCCTTAAAGGAACCCTATAACCGTACTTCCCAGCCACCTCCAAGAGCAGGCTTTGCATGTCCTCGAGGTCCAGTCTCAAGTTCTCCAAGAATTGGTACACTCGAGGCGCCTTAATGCTTAGGGTTCCTTTAAAGGGGTCCATAAGGTTCCGTTTAAGGGGTCTTTAAAGGGGTCTATAAGGTTCCTTTAAAGGGGTCTATAAGGGCTATTATAAGGATTTAATGTAGGGGCCTTAATGATTAGAAGAATGATTCTGTTGATGATACAAATCCTGCATTACCTTAGGGACCCTAACCTATGGGAATTATGGTGTATTCCTGATTATAGGTAATTAGAAGAGGGTTTTGGTGTATTCTGCTGCCGTTGCAATACCCTACAGCCTAAATCCTAAACCCTGCCTGTTTGGGCCTCTATATTAACGCTCTGATACAATCCATTGTAGTCACCCATTTAAAACCCTGTAAAGTTTGTAGAACTCAAGCCCAATAAAACCCTATACAACCCTATAAAACCCTGTAAAACCCTATAAGACCCAATAAAGATCTGTAAAACTCTAAGGTGCCATGGCCACAAGCTGACCCGCCGCGAGCTTCGCGATCGAGTTCTCCGGATATCCTAAGAAAAGTTCCGAAAACCCTGCAACCTACGGTTTCGGATCTAAGGTTCCGGGTATTGGGATTAAAGCATCGGGTTTAGAGGTTAGGGTCTACTAGGAGGGTCTTTAGGGGACTTAGTAACTGGTTATTTTAGGGACTTATAAGTACCATAACCCCAATTAGGGTCCCTTTTAGGGTAGTTATAGGTCTACTTACTACCTACTTACTAAGTCCCCCGACCCTCCAAGTATTGGGATTAAAGCATCGGGTTTAGAGGTTACTTGAAGGGGCAGGGGACTTAGTAAGTTGGTTATAAGTAGGGTTGTAATTAGGGTAACTCCATTTAAGGCACTTATAACTCTACCTATAACCTACTTACTAAGTCCCCTGGGCCTCTAAGTAGGGTCTAGGGATCAGGGTTTTGGGATTAGGGCTTTGGGATTCGGATTTAGGGTTATTTTCTCGGTAATCCTCAAGCCCTACACCCCAAACCCTAAACCTAAGCCCCAAACCCTAAAACCCTAAACCGAGAACCCCAAAACCCCAAAACCCACTTGAGGGAGGCTTAGGGGTGAAGGCTCAGGGTTCGGGGCTTCAACCCAAACCTCGGGAGGATCAGGGTTTAAGATCCTATAAGGGATCTATAAGGGATACTATTAGGGTTTAGGGTTTAGGGTTTAGGGTCTAGAAAATCGAGCCCCTAATTTGGGACCCGAGCTACTAAAGGGTGCTTGAAAGGAACCCCCTTCAGGGATCTACTTTTTGGATCCTCTCGGGGGTCTGGGAAGTTTGGGGCTTAGGGCCTTGGGTTTAGGGCTGAGGGTTTGTGGTTATTTGCATGGCTTGCAAAGGGTTCTGAACGGGTTCTAGACGAAGGGTTTAGCGTTTAGGAGTTCAGGTACTTGGAGGTTCATGGGTAGCTATAAGTGGGGTTAAAAGTCCCCTAATATGGGTTATAAGTATAGTTACCCTATTTAAAACCCCACTTATTACTACCCATGAACCTCCAAGTCGAGGATCTAGACAGCAGAACCTTTAATCTGGAAACCTACACTACCGAAAGGTACTTGCAAGGAACCTCCTTAAGGGATCTAGTTGTTGGATTCTTATTCGAGTCTGGGATTTCAGGTTGAAAAAGGATGTTACACACCGCTCTCGTAGTGGGCTGCGGGTTTCGGGTTCGGGGATTTAGGACTGGGCTTTCGGGTTTAGGGCTTTGAACCACTAGAACCAGATTGAAAGGAGCCTCTCTCTAGGAAGTGGCCTACAGCTGAAAAGCTGGAGCCAAAGTTCCAGTCCGATAGAGACCAGCCTCCCACTCACGCCTCTTGTGTCGCGGGAAGACTACCTGGGAGGCGTCCAGGTGAAGGAAGGCAGCATCCTGGGTGCTTGCTAAGAGCCCTAGGGCTCTGACAAAAGGGTCTCTCGGTTTCTCTAAGGGCTTGATAGGGTGTCAGGGAGTTGAGGAACCTGCTTTCGGATGCAACAACCAGTAAAACATGCAATTGTTCTACACGTCCATTGCAAATTAAGCTCCTTGAGGCCGTTGCAACACCCTAGACAACCGTGGAAAAGTCTGGGCTACCTTACAGGAACTGAAGCGCCATAACACCCTATCTTTCATGACTAGAACGAGTAGTCTTTCCTGAGGGTACCACCAGGATCCTCAAGAAGAGCCAAGAATCAGGTGACCACCAGTGGAAGAGCGTCCGGAAGTTTTCTACCAAGGATCTCCGCTGCTCCTTTTGTTTAGGTTTTAGGGTTCAGGGTTTAAGGCGTCTTGGCCCTTCGGGCGGGGAGTTTGGGTATAAGATAAGGGGCCTCAATGAGCAGAACGAAGACTTCTTTGAAAAAGACTTGGGCGGATCTGCTAACATAAGTGTGTGTGTGTGTATGTATAATTTCATTTCCGACTCATATGGTAAGGCATTTCCACTCCATGGGCCCAGCCAACATAGAAGCCTGAATGACTACTAACAGTATCTCTTGGGTTCCTCATTATAAGCATACCATAGCAAAATAGACCCCCAAAACTATCCCCCCCTTAGAACCATAATGAGACTAATATGTGTTTATATTCTCTTTGGTTTCATATGAACAAAAGCATCCAAATAGCCCTAAACACTAAACCCTGAGCCCACTCTTAAGGAGACTATAGAAAACCTCCACCCAGACCGGCCGTATACTACTAAGGGCACTTTATAGGAACCCCCTAAACCCTAAACCGAACCCTAAACCCTAAACCATCTACGTTGAAAGCCCCTGGTTCACTCCTCGCCCATGGGGATGCCAATTGCTGTGGGCATCCCAAAGAACGTGGACCATTGCATGAACACCTTGGCTCTGGGTTTAGGGGTTTAGGGGTTTAGGGGTTTAGGGGTGTATGGCTTTAGGGGTTTAGGGTTTAGGGCTTTGGCTCAAAACCGCCTCCATGTCTCAGATTCTCGTAGTTGGCTTAGGGTTTAGGACTCAGGGTTTAGAGAGAGAGTTTAGGGGGCTAGTGTTGGGGAATTAGAGAATCGGGGTTTGCGGTTCAGGTTTGGGCAGAGACATGCATACAAAGGTTTCGCACCGTGAACACGTCCTGCTACTCGACAACCCTTGCGGAACCCTGAAAGAACTTGTCTCGAACCCTTGTGAAGCCCCTACATGCCCTTATAAAAAAACTGGCCGAACCCTCGTGTTTGGGGCATGAGGGCGTCAGGGTTTTGGGTTTGCGGGTGTAGGGGTCTAGGTGTTTAGGGGTTTGGGGGTTTAGTGGTGTAGTTTAGGGGTTTAGGTCCAGTTTAGGGTTTAGGTGACCTTGGGGCTCGTCAAGGGGTCCAAAAGATCCAGACGAAGCCACGTAAACATTCCATCCAAATCCGGCGGCGAGCAAGGGAATGCATTCCGAGATGTTGTGACGACAAGCCTGGGTTGCGCTGCCCTAAGCGATTTACGGTTTAGGGTTTGGGTCCACCCCAAATTCCAAACCCAAAACCGAAGGAAGCCTCTGGTAAAAGGGCTTCAGGATGCACTTGGAGGTTCAATGGTAGTTATAAGTGGGGTTATAAGTTTTAAGTCCCCTAATATGGGTTATCATTACAATTACCCTACTTATAACCCCACTTCTAACTACCCCCATGAACCTCCAAGTAAGGCTGAGGCTCCAAGAATGCTGTTTCTGCTCTTGGACTCCCTCTCTTTGGGAGTTTCCGAAAATTAGCGGCGCCTTATTTTGGGGTCCGTAAAAGTATAAGAAGGATCCTACTACTGGACCGTTTAGGGTTTAGGGTTTAGGAAAAGCAAAACCCCCTTCAAACTTAGAGTCTCGATCTCGCATGTAGCCTTCCTAACGGTAGGGGGGTCATGAGTCAGGGTCGACAGCAACTCTGAACCCAGAAACCGGAGACGTCCAGAAGTAGCCATCGGCACAGTTCGCCATGACTCCAGCTGCAGTTTCGAGTACGCCATCCCCGTCTCCCGTCCAATTTCGATAGAGCCTCTTCGTGGCTTCGGGCTTATGGGCCTCAGGAGCCTTGTGATTCTAGCAGCCTGACTGGACCAAATAACCTAGCTGTTTAAGGCTCCTTATTATGATTTCTTTACAGAAGTCTTTAAGCAGGTAGGTTTATTTGGTGCTAAGGTAATCCCTAGACCCCGCTTGGAGGTTCTCGGGTAGATATCAGCACGGTTATAAGTAGGGTAACTGTACTTATAACCCATGCTAGGGGACTTATAACCCCACTTAGCACTAGCCCTAATTCAGGGTTTAGAGTTTTTGGGTTTAGTGCCCTAAAGGGAAGTCGGGTTCGTTTGTCCGGCTCCCGGCCTCATCTGCGCATCGTTGGTGAACTCGTGCTCGCTCGAGTTGCAGGGGGCAAACGAAGCCGTATCCAGATCGGACACCTACCGCTTCATTTCGAAACGATATACCACCACATATGTATCTATATCTAAATGTGTACACACTCATACATATGTATGAGTGTATATATATGTATATACATATACATATGTGTGTGTATCATGCAGGTGTATATAGAATATGTAGGTATGTGGGTATATACATATACACACGTGGGATTTTTTACGAGGCCTTGATCAACGTAGAAAATCTGTATTTGTGGAGTTTAGGAGAGAGGGGCGCATGGGGAGTCGCTTCAGGGCTTGCAGGGCTCGGACTTGGGGGGGCCAGGAGTTCGGTCATTGACGGTTTAGGGTTTAGGGTTCAGGGTTCTGGGTTTAGTACCTGCAGTTTCATGGGTACTTGTAAGTGGGTTTATAGGTAGGGTAACTGTAGTTATAACCCCGCATGTTACAGGACTTGTAACCCCCTTAACTACCCCTGATCCTCCAAGTAGCGTCAGAGTTCGGGGTTTAGGGTGTGGGACATCCTGATACAGGTTAAGGAATGGTCCATCCATAGTGGCTTGCATAAGTAGTAAGAGTATCCTGTGTTTGGAGGTTCGCAGTACTACTACAGTAGTTTAAAAGTGGCTTGTAAGTCCCTACTACGGCTTCGAAGTATAGTGCACTACTTACACTCATAACTACCCATGAACCTCCAAGTAGGCCCTTGCCCCTATACCCTCATAGAATCCCTATAGATCCCTTTAAAATGTACCCTTATAGAATCCCTATAGATCCCTTTAAAATGTACCCTTATAGAATCCCTATAGATCCCTTTAAAATGGACCCTTGAAGGAACCCTATAGATCCCTTTAAAATGTACCCTTATAGAATCCCTATAGATCCCTTTAAAATGGACCCTTATAGAATCCCTATAGATCCCTTTGAAATGGACCCTTGAAAGGAACCCTAATAACTACCCATGAACCTCTAAGTCGGGGCTTGAATAAGCAGTAACAATCATTTTTCTGCTCGTCCATCTATGGATTTTCTACAGTTTTCCCGGACTATAGGGTTTTGTAATACCTTTGGGCTTTAAGGGTCCTTTGGGGGATCTTTGTTTCGGGTTTAGGGTTTTAGGGTTTGGGTTAGGGTTTAGGATTTAAGGCCTACTTGGAGGGTCGGGGGATTTAGTAACTGGTTATTTTAGGGACATATAAGTACCATAACACCAATAGGGTCCCTTTTAGGGTACTTATAAGTCTACTTACTACCTACTTATTACTAACTCCCCCGACCCTCCAAGTATACTACAGTATACCCGGAAAAGCTGGTATTTTTGCTAAGCCCACTAACAGTAGCCATTATTCAGGCTCCTGCCTCTTCTCTTTCTGCCGTCCGGTCGGGTTAAACCCGTGGCTCGCAAACCGTAAACCCTAAACCCTCCAACCCTAAACTCTAAACCCCCAAACTGTGGCTCCGACCCTGCTGAAGAATTTCGCAGGATCATGCCTGAGATTGGCATCGGGGAGACAATGCCTAGCACCTTAGGGTATTAGGGTTGAGGGTGTACGACGTAATCTTTAGCCCTAAGCCCTAGATGTTGGGGATACAGGGTTTAGCGACAGTTCTGGATTAGATTCCTGATCTTCAGCAATGTCTAAGCCACCATCGCGAAAAGACGAAGCGCTTCAAACCCACCGAAAACCATAAACCCTGAACCCCAGGCCCCAGACCAACGACCCTAACAGGTGAATGCAAAGAGCCTCCAGCTGAACCCCTTGAACCCTAAACCCTAATCCCCAAACAACGAGGTTCCAGAGTAGCCCCTTTGTAAGCAGGGTACCCTTTTCCTACTATTCGGGTTTAATAAGCGCACCCTAGAATGAAAAGGGCAAAAGCGCACCACTCAGGAACCTAGAATTCGAGCTGCAGCGAGGTGTTGTAACTCTTGTAGAAATCCAGTGCCAGTCCAGTTGTGTACCCATGGAGCCTAAATTCCTGGCGGCGAGGTTGGGATGCGTCCGCTCGAAGTCTGCAAGCTCGCCCGGTAATCCCGCTAGCCAGGTGTCCATGGCAACATGGCTGCGCCTTTGCCTGAGTCCGTGTCAGGAAAGAGAGAAAGGAAGGGGCTGTGGCCCGCACAAGTACAAGGACCCCCAAAACCACAAAAAGCAAAACGCATCCGTTTCGTGGACCAAGTTACCTTTCTAAGCAGTCGAAAGATACACAGCCGGCAAGCTGCAAAGCGCTTTCAACAGAACCAGTCGTTTTCTGAGGGTTGATTTCGACGTGGTAGCCCAGGGCCTGGGGAGTTTCTGGACTTGGGGGACCCTACGATTCAGAGTCGACATTAGGGTGCCCAATTTGTCTGGAATCCTCGCAAAGCCTCTAAACCCCATAGTACACCGCTGTGCAAAGCCCCTGACACCACCACCTCTGATAGCAGGATAGCAGTCACTTCCGTGGCAACCTCGGCAGAGGGCCAGTCGTAAACCACCATTCTCAGTGCAGTGGCCTCCACTCCATCAGGGCCCTCCACGGGCTCCTG
Organism: Symbiodinium sp. clade A Y106; assembly: GCA_003297005.1. Lineage (NCBI taxonomy): Eukaryota > Dinophyceae > Suessiales > Symbiodiniaceae > Symbiodinium > Symbiodinium sp. clade A. The sequence continues at coordinate 12,991 of BGNK01004970.1, read as the reverse complement.
AAGATACCTGGGCTCTTTTTCAAGAACTCGGGTTAAGGATTTAGTAGCACAGACTCCAAATCTAGACATCAGGATGGGGATATGCAGTAAGCAAACATGCTTTCATTATTGCGGTGACTGAAACACGAACTCGTTAAAGAGAACCCAGATACCTCCTGTCGCTTGCGGGGATGCCATCAGGCAAGCAAAGCTCTGCAGACACCAGCAACACAGCCTTCAGCAACAGCACAGCCCATGGACGTGCATCCATTGCTTTGCAAAGATGCGAGAAAATCCAGAAAAAGGCAGCGCTTCTAGGAAATGTGGAAGGTTGCTAATACCAGTACTGATACCATGATTCCTGCCGTCGCGGCCACATACCCTAAACCCAAAACCACGCTGTCACTGCTACCTGGCATTGATTGGGCAGATGTCCGGATCTTTCTCGGTTTAGGCTGAACTAGTCTAGGCTCTTCTACTTTCTGCTAGTATAGGTGCCTCAATCATTACAATAGGGTTTTGAGGTGTATGTACGTGTATATGTATGTATATATATATGTATATACACGCATGTATAAATGTTGATGGTATAACTACATTGGGGAACCTTTAACAAGTATTACACGTTCCGGCCCCTACATATATCTCCTTATCATTTCGAGGGGGTTCAGGTTCTGCTAGAAGCTCGAGCGCGGCGCATAGGACACCTTGCAATGCACTGGCGATGAAGAAGCGTGTGTTTAGGGTGTAAGGTTTAGGCTTTGGGTGTTTCTGTTTAAGGTTTAGAGGTCGGATTTTGCTTCGGGTCTTCGGGTTTAGGTATATATAGCGTTTAAGGGTTGATCCGGATGTCCAGGGCTCTCGAATGTTGATGTCGGGCAGTGTCGGTATAATCATGAACATCATCACATCATCCGAATCACCACCGCCAGCATCATCATCACCACCATCATCATCACGTTGGGCATCGCCCTCATGAGCAGCGGAACACCCTCCGAATCGTCTGCAGTGAAGCCTTGCATGGGGATGTCGTGGCTATCACAGGCCATGACCGCATTTGCCTCTAGGGCTTTATTCATTATTACCTATAAGCCCTAAACGCCGAACCCTAGAATCACACATCCGACACCCGAAAACCAAGCCCAAAATCCCAAAGCCTAAAACCCTGAAATCCTAAACCCTACCTGGACCCCAAAGAACCTACCTTTTTAGGGTTCCCTAACATGATTTCTTTATATAAGTCCTTAAAAAGCTAGGTTACTAGGGGTTACGGTAAATTTTTAAATCCTAAACCCCAAAATCCCAACTAGCAGGGTAGTACGTTTTCAGGTTCTCGGCCTTGGGCTTGAAGACTCTAGAGCACCAGGGACTCACCACTTCGGGGTTTCAGGGTTCCCAAAGACTTCAATACCCCTTCATTAAGGAAGAATAAGGGATCCTACTATAATCTAAGGTTTTGGGATGTGGGGTTTAGGCTTTAGGGTGTGGGTTTTGGGTTCAGAGCTTCAGCTTTGAAGCTTTCCCAGAGAGCCCCAAGGGGACCCTGTATTAAGGGAGCTACCTGAAATTATAGGGGCCGTTAATTTTATGGTGTAAGGTAGATTCCTTCACAATAGACCGTAAACCACAATATGAAAAGCCCCTATAATTTCAGATATGTTCCTTAAGCCCCTTAATTGAAGGGGATTATTGGGCTCTCTGGGTTGAGCGGGCACACCTCTGTTGGTCTGGAAGGGTTTAGGACGCAGGGCTGCGACCCTAAACCCTAAACCCTAACCCCACCCTAAACCCTAAACCCTAAACCCACCCTAAACCCTAAACCCTAAACCCACCCTAAACCCTAAACCCTAAACCCACCCTAAACCCGCAAGGGTAAGTCTTAAAATCTAAGGGCCGGATCCTGGAGACCCATCTTCGAAACCCCAAGCCTGACATCCTAAACCCTCCACCCCGAATCCCAAACCTTCAATCCTGAACCCGCAACTCCGATCCCGAAAACTTAAACCCTAAACCATCCCTCCCTCCTCCTCCCTCCTCCCTCCTCCCTCCCTCAGCCCTGATCCCAAAGTCTTGCTCGGAGCGGGACATCTTGGCTGAGGCGGTCCAGGCCTCAGCCAGGGGTCGGCTTGTTTTGTGTGGAGGGGGTCAGGGTTGAGGGTTTAGGGGTTTAGGGTTTAGGGGTTTGGGGTTTAAGGGTTTAGGGGTTTAGGGTTTAGGGGTTTAGGGTTTAGGGTTGAGGTGCTTCGTTTCAAAAGCCGCGTTTACTCTCCCTTTGGTCTGCCTGCAGGAAATCGGCGCACAACGAAAAGACAAGATGGCAAGGGTTGAGAGCTTAGGTAGGGCTTTTGGTTTTACCAGACAGCGTACTTGACATACATGAATATGCAAGGGTTTTGCAAGGCTGATGAACCAAGCGCTAATGAGGGTGCTGGCTTTTCCGTACAGATCTCTTGAGTAACAGCTACCAAAAGCGATTAGCATGTGCTTTTTGAGTGCCCTAAAACATTGCAGGGGACATTGACTCGACGAATGTCGCGAGGCTTCGGTAGTTTACCTGCTGAACACCTTTAGCCATAAGCCCTGCTCCAAGGACAACAGGAGGGACCCTGAATAACAAGGACCCTAGGTATATAACCTTAACATAGTCATTATATACCCCCTAAACCCTAAACCCTAATAATAAGGATTCTAGGTATATAACCTTAACATAGTCATTATATACCCCCTAAACCCTAAACCCTAATAATAGGGACCCTAGGTATATAACCTTAACATAGTTATTATATACCCATTACAAAGGGATCCCCATTAAGGGTCCCTCCTTTGCCCGCTGAGATGGCGAGTCTCCGCGAAAAGACCACTCGAAATGGTTGAATCTAGGGGCCTTAACAATTAGAATAGGTAAAGGGATCTCTAAGGGTTACTATAAGGGATCTATGAGGGGTACTACAATATAGGGGTTTAATAATTAGAATGGGGTTTTGGGGTATATTATACTATGAGTATAATGAGGAACCCCGAAAATAGTATTGGTAATTATTTAGGCCCCTATATTGGGGTTTAGGGGATGCAGAAGCGAATTCATGGCACATTGGCAGCGTTGGGTTCTCAGCATGTGCATGGACTTCTGACTTCTTGCTGACATCTTGCCTTGGTCCCTAGACCCTGCCTTTTTGTGTTGATTTTGGTTTCATGTAGGGGTAGAAAAAGAAACCTGGAACTACAATGAGGAACAAGGAACCCGTAGAGGTAACCCCTTCAACACCCAAGAAGAAACCTAGTTGTCCAGTATCCTGGAGAACCAAAGGTTAATTTTTGGGAATTGTTTGGGATTATAGGTTAAAGGTCACGTACTCTCCGACTAGGGAAATGGCTTGCGGCATCCTTTTCTCCCATATAAACCCCCTTACAATGAAGCCCAATAAGGCAGGGATATCCCTGTAAAAGGCGTATGCTTCGGTCCTTATAGGCTGAATGGATGCATGCATGTAAATATACACCCTCCTATACAAGCTTATGTAGGAACAAAATAAAGCACAAAAGACACCTCGCGGCACAGATTGCGGCTATGCTTCGGTCCTTTTCGGGTCCCTTAACTTCCGAAGAAGAGTGCGCTCTCAGGTCTGGGAGCGGAAATTCAACACTCCAAGCCAGCGCTCTGCGAGAGCTGCAAGGGCAAGGCACCAATTTCTGGTGCAATAATCACCTGCGCTGCAGGGCTGAGCTGAGGAGGTGGGAGAGTCGATCCGTCAGAAGGACCGAAGCAAAGAATCAATCTTCTGTGACTCTGCTGCTTTAGCAGTTTAAGGACAAGATCTTCTCGACAGTCCTTCCGACCAATCTCAAAACTTGATCGCATCATGCTGTCATATGAATCACGCGTTCGTGCCACACCTGGAAAATCCCGACTCCGAACCCATAATTCAGGAGGATGCCGAACACGAAGGCTACCAAGAATCCGATCCCATCCGAGGCATCAGCATACCGCACAAAGAAGGAGCACTGCAGCCGTTCCTGATACTGCTTGACGTCTCTTGAGAACTTCTTGTCCATCTTGCTGGGAACATTGATGGCATAGACATCACTATGTACCAAGTGATGAAGAGTGTGCCATTGAATGCACGACTTGTGCGGCCACATCGTATGAGTTACCACGTTAGGACCGGAATATGCGGCATGGAAGAGAAGGTAGGGAATGCAGGCGAGGCTGTTGCAGAAGAAGAGAGTGCCGCCTTCGAGCCATGCTTCCCAAATTCCAGCTGCTGGAGTGGTTGCATAAGTACCCTTGCAAATATGATGCTCCAAGTGAGCCAGGCGGTACAATGGCTGAACCTCATGGTACAACTTGTGAAGCCAGGCAAACTTGAACTCCACCATGCGATGAAAAAACATGTGCTCGACCATCACCACGGCATAGTGGATAAAGTGGTACGGGTAGCCTTAATACTTAATAGAAGGTTTTGAAGACATTTTGCCTCACTTTCAAAAAACCCTACTTGGAGGTTGATGGGTGGTTATAAGCGGAGTTATAAGAGGCTAACTACACTTATAACCCATAATTTGGGGCTTTTAACCCTGCCCGTGAACCTCCAAGTAAGCAGTAATGTTACTGATTCCATGGTTACATTGCGCTACAATGATATCTGATACTCGGGGATTCCACAGGAAGAATAGTACTACTTATTGAGGCCCCTATGTAAGTGGTACGGGTAGCCACAGTTCATCTGTAGAATAGCCAAGGCCGTCTGTAGCTGCGTCACGACTGCATTTTGCGACGTGGTGTACCTCGGCTTCTGACGCGATCTGAACCTACAGCTGATGATACAAATCCTGCTTTACCTAAAGACCCTATAAACTATGGGAATTATGGTATATTCCTGATTATGGGAAATGCAGGATTTATAGCATCAACAGTGGGATTACCTGCATTTCCTTTAAGGGTTCTTTTGTGGGTTCCTTGATGGGTTCTATAGGAGTTTAGGATTTAGGGTTTATAGGGTATAGGGTGGGCTTCTGCCTACCTGCTTACGGTTTAGGGTTGAGCCTAATAAAAGCCTTCCTTGTTGGGATTCCCTCTTATGAGTTCAGTCTACGTTTCCTTAAAATGGCAGGTTGTTGGCATCCAGGTAGGGTTCAGTGTATGGGGTTCAGGGGCGAGGTCCTGAACCCTGAACCCCGCAAATTTAGCCTTGTAAGACTTGCTGCAAAGCTCAACTTCATTGACGTGGCACCAAGCTGGCACTGTACAGCTGCGTTAGGCTTAGTAACTGGACCTTAGTAGGGTTTTGGGGTATACTATATCCTGAGTATACAGGAACGATCAAAGAGAAAAATGTTACAAACGAGTGTAGGAACCTGATTAAGAAACCCTGGCCCCGTAATCCCATATATATATGGGTTCATATGAACAACCCCAATAAAGACCCTGGATTTCCTAATCAGGTTCCCATACTACTCCGCTCTAGACTCTGTAGAGTCTTCTTCTGTGTCAGGCTTAGGCTTCTAGCCTTAACCTCGGCAAGGCCACAGAATCTCCCTAAACCCGAAGCCCCAAGCCCAACCCTAAAGCCAAAACCCTAAAACCCTAAACCTCCGGCAAGGTCACAGAATCTCCATGATCGCTTCCGACTTGCTCAGGTGGTTCTCCCTTTGAAGCACATCGTGGACTACCTGGAAGCCTTTGCCTGGGCTTTCAAGCAACCAGGGAAGCAAAATCTATAGACTTCTATGTCTTAAAAATATGTACCTATCTATATCTATATCTATATCTATATCTATATCTATATCTATAATATATATATATATATATGGTAACCCCCACCGGTGGCTTTGGGCAGAAAAACCAACTTTTTCCTAGGAAAAAGATGGTTTTGGCGTGAAAAACCGACTTTTTTCTAGGAAAAAGATGGTTTTGGAAAGGACAACCAACTTTTGACTAGGGAAAACCAAAAAAAACAAAAAGAAACATCTTTTCAGACACTATGCGGCCAAAGTCCAAAATGATGGTTTTTCTGGTTTTCCCCAGGAAAAAGTTGGTTTTCCTGCCCAAAGCCACCTTTTTCCTAAACCACCTTTTCCTGGGAAATCTCGGTATTTCACTCCAAGACCAAGCTTTTCCTAGCAAAGTGTTTGGTTCCAGTGTCATCACTATTGCGATTCGAGTCCGCTTAGCGTCAGTACTATACAATAGACTGGGTAATAACCAGGACATTATTCGGTTTAGAAAGCTAGTATCGCAACTTTAACACAGACCAGGACCCGGGATTTCGGTGTTCTCACAGCTACCACTACGATTTCTTCCAGCTGATTATGGTTGCAAATGCAAGAAAGAAACATTGGGGTCAGATTATTGGTGGTACACTACTATAGATGACCTTAGGCCTGCTGTTAAGGCGAATATTACGGCCACCTTTGACATAACTCCGAATGACAAGGATAGGGTTGGGGCTGATGCTGCTGGGAATCAGGAGTCAATTACCTTTTCTCGTCATTATGCTGGTATCTAGCAATTGGATCTGACTCAAAATGCGCCTTACTCCCAAACTTAAGATCGATCTTAAGATCACCCATAAGCTATTCCCATTGGCAGCCTTCGTACTGTACCGGATACTTCCCTGAACAGAAACCCAGACCAGTAGCCTCACCAACATGTTAACTAATCCAGATGTAGCTGTGGTATCCGCAGCATGAGCATTCTATTCTAGACCCCGAAGTCCCGAAGTCTAAAGTCATGGCATCCCCAATACGAGTTCCTATTATATTCATACAAGTAAGCCAAATACTGCCCAAACAGTTACTTCAACAATAGACGTCATTGTCATGCTAATACTAACTACACAAAACGAACTCCACTAAGAACCACGATCCTTGCTGTGTTCGCTCTGGCGTTGCCCAAATGATGGCCTTTAGGTTTTTTGGAATTATAAAATCATTTGTTTGTTTACATCAACATTTGTATTGTATATGGCATACCCTTCTCACTGTGCTATATGATCGATGATGTCGGACTTGCTGCCAGACTCGCCCGTATACCTGTAAGTACACTTATGTGTGTGGCATGACTGCAATATCCTTACTATCGGGGGGGCCAATCAAGCTGATGTATTTATGTTATTGTCTTAACCTTCAGATCGATATGGGTAGAAATATGGGGATGTAGAATGGAGTTATTAGTCGACATAGCATTTTGATCCATACGAGCATCTCTTTTGGGTGAAAAAGAAACCGGATACTACTGTCACCATGGGGCCAATGTAAGGTCTATTGGCAGGGTAGTGATAGGGATACGGTTGTTTAGGAACAGGAGTCAATCAAGGCTCCTGTCACTCATATGTATTGCTGGGGCTTTGATCTGAGACTGCAGTGAAGGCTATATTGGGGTTGTTATTCGCGCCCATATTTATCTTCGGGTATTCAGACAGAAACTTTCATCGTTTATCATCTCTCGGAGTATCTGCGTGAAGCGTCGCAACGAATTGAAAATGAAGCCGGCTGCCGTCATGCATATGCTCTCCCCTCGGAACTTCAAAATTGGATCATCTACCAGAAGCCCACACGTAGGAGGATTGGCGGCGGTATCGCGGCACCTCGCCTTAGTTCATGGGGGGTTTAGCATATATATATATATATATATATGTGTGTGTACATATATATATATGCTTATAATTAATGGTGCCGTTAAGGAACCGGTCCCAAAAAAAACTACAAAGTATGGTACTCCATAACCCAGTTGCACCAAACCGGACACGACAAAAGCAGCACCGCCCCCAGTGCGTACATAATAAGCACAGTGTATTGCACACTGGACTCGATTGTACTCAATGGGAACTCGATGTAGCCTCGGCCAACGCGGCAAGGATGCGTAGTCAGGCATGATCACAACAGTAGATCCCCTGATTTGGGACCCAGACTCCTAAAGGGTACTTTAGAGGGACCCCCTTAATGGATCTACATTTCGGATCCTCCCACATTCTGGGTCAACTGCTTTCTGTTGTCTCTGGCTCAGGCATCTGGCGTGCCACTTTGTTTGAACTCCGAGGGTTTAGGGTTTAAGGTTTGGTGGGCTTTTAAAGGATTTCTTGCGACTGCACCCTACTTCCTAAACCCTGAACCCTCCTAAACCGCGAAGTGGGAGTTTCTTTCACCTTCCCACCTCCCCTGTGGCCGAGACAATACAAGAACCCACAAGCTTAACAAAAACGAAGATCATAGAGACCCTGAAGGGGGTAGGGGGGAGGGGGGAGGGGACTATACTTCCTTAAGTAGGCCTTATTACGTCCTTATCATAGGTATTAAAGCCCCCTACCCTACACCCTAAACCCTAAACCCTAAACTCTAAACCCTAAACCCTAAACCCTAAACCCTAAACCCTACCCTGTCCCTATGAGAAGACGTAGAGCTCAGGGGCTTTAGGAAGATTTGGGGCTCAGGGGTTTTAGGAAGATGTACAGGTCAGGGCTTAGTACGATTTCGGTTTAGGGATTGGGGTTTAGGGTTTAGGGTTTAGGGTTTTAGGTTTAGGGTTTAGGGTTTAGGGATTGGGGTTTACTAAAGGGGTCTATAAGGATTACTATCATGGGGGGGGTTTAGGATAGGGGCCTTCATAATTAGAATAGGGTTTGGGGGTATATTAGATACTATAGTTTTAATAAGGAACCCTCCAAGACCCTATTCTAACCATTAAGGCCCCTACATTACCCTAAACTTATGGTTCAAGAACCCGCCTGGGGGAAAGCGTTTAAGGAGATTCGGGGACACGGTGAGCCGAAGACCTGACGCCTCAACCCAAGTCAAGACTGCAGCAACATGTGTCATAGGAACCCTTAGGGTTTAGGGTTTAGGGTTTAGGTAGGGGGAGTTTAGGGGGCCGTAATGCCCATAATAAGGACTGAATAAGGCCTATTTAAGGAAGTACAGTCCCCTACCCCCCTCCCCCGTACAAGGGTCCCTATGTCCCCAAAGTTATTCATAATTAAGGCTCCATTTTAAACAATAAGGCAAATTATATATCATCCCAAATCGATACCTAGTTTGGGTTCAGAAAGGGTTAAGGGGATGAGGGTTTGTTATTGGACGGGTCCTGTTCCAAGGGTTTCGGGCGTTAGGGTTTAGGGTGTAGGGACGGTCCCCTAGCTAGCTTCAAAGCCTGCGAACGAAACGCTGAACCCTACATTCTGAGTGGCTGGGAGGTTCTTACAAAATACTGAACCTACCTTAATGGCGATGTTAAGCACAGGTATATGGCACATGTGCCAACCCCGATGAAGCCGTTTGAAAACTGTTACAGATCCCTATAAAGCCCCTGTGAATCCGGATAGCGCTCCGAAAAAGTTCATGCAACACCCTAAACCAAAAAAACGTCTCTTGCAGAGGCCGGGCACCATACCCTAAACCCGCCCGGCACCATTTAGCACGCGAGAGCCGTGCATGGAGCTTGGCAGAATCGCTCCAAGTAGTCATGGCATATAACTTAAACCATAGGTCCCTTAATACGATGGTTCTAGGTATATTCGTGAATTAAGGGGTATTGGGCTCTCTGAGTGCCGCCCGGGAGCCTTGCATCCAGCTTGGAAGGAACCGCTCCAGGTAGAGAAGGATCAGGTATCGCAGCGCCAACTGCGTGAAACTGACCATCGCAACTGCCGTGCCTGGGTTTTGGGTTTTCTGACTATGACTGAAGTATAATGCACCCCTGGGTAGCGGGTTTAGGGTTTCAGGGCTTAGGGATGCGGGTTTAAGGCGAAGGGGTTTTAGGGTTTAGGTCTTCAAGTTTAGGGAAGGGTTTAGGTTTAGGGTTTCAGGGTTAAGGGCTGAGACTTCGTATGAAGGAGACCATCGCAACTGCCGTGCCAGGGTATGTTAGGACATCGTAGGCGTCGTATGCTTTGGGGAGCTGCACATCGGCTCTCGTGAAGGACTTTAAACCGGGATACCATACTACTTGGAGGTTCATGGGTAGTTATAAGTGGGTTATAAGTAGGGCAACTATACTTCTAACCAATATTAGGGGACTTGTAGCCCTACTTATATCTACCCATGAACCTCCAAGTAGGGCTGGGATATCTGAGAATATACATGTTCCGCTTATCGTGGTCACTTCATTTCAGCTGCTGAACAAGAACCTGGCTGCCCATGACCCAGTTGTTGATCCAGCCCGCCACCTCCGAGACGCCGAACTGGAACATGTTTGCCCGGAAGATGTAGTAGTAGTAGCACAAACACATCACCTGGACTTTGAAATAACCAGGGCGAAAAAATAGACTTCTATTTCATAATATTTCCTCTAAGGAACAGGTACCAAAAAACGCACTCAAGCATGGTACTCCAGAACCCAAGTCACTAGCATGGGCGCCAAGGAGTAGATGGCGATGAAACGTTGGTATTCAAGCGAGAACCCTGCCGATCTAGAGGGTTTGGGGCTTAGAGTTTGGGGTTCAGGGCTCGAGATTAAGGGTGTAGAGTTGGGAATTGACGGCGAAAGGTGGATTTGGAGACTAGTTTAAGGAGTTTAGGAATCGCGGCTTTAAGGCAGCTATTGGCCTGCCAGCCGGTTCAGCACGAGCATGAAGGGCATGTACGCGATGACGTTGAGGACAGCCGTGGGCCCCGTCTTCACGGGCACACACTCCTCCTGAACTTCCTTGCTGGCCTGTCATCGTGGCAGCGCCGGTGGTAGTGGGTAGTCGCAGTAGTCCTAGTAGCGGTCGTCGTAATCGTAGTCGTAAGGGCAGTCTTCCTCGTTGTCGCAGTCGTCGTAGTCGCAGTCGTAGTCGCAGTGGCAGACGTAGTCGTCGCCGTCGTCGTGGCCGCAGTCGTAGTCGTCGTAGAATCAGTCGTATTAGTCGTAATCGTAGCCGACCCGAAGCCGTAGTCGTCGTAGTACTAGTACTAGTACTAGTATTTGCCCGATAGGCACTTGATGCAGTATAGACATCATCATCGGTAACAGAAAGTCGCATCAACTTGGCTTCGGCGGACTGCCGCTGCTACTACTACTACTACTACTACCGCTACTACTACTACTACTACTACTACTACTACTACTGCTGCTGGAAGCAATGAGAGCGACAATGACGAGAACTGCTGCAATCGTTACTACAAGACTGCTAACACTAAGAATGCGAACCATAAACATGATGGACAATGCTGATGAAACAGCTTTAATCATGGCCTATGTCTGCATATATCTACATACATAGTATATAGGTGCAATATGTATGTGTACACATATATATATATATATATCCGCCGCCCTGAGTAGTATGTATTTGGAATACGGATAACATATTCTAGTAAAAGGATTCCTAGCGGCCTGTGCGTGGGCATCCCAGGAGCCCCGGAAGTAGCCGATCGCGACCCTGCAAGTGGCCAGGTAGACGCGGAAGAAGCCGAAGAGCATGGCGGAAGAGTGGCTGAACAGTGAACACAGGTGTATCTGTACAAAGGACAGCTCGGAGCAAAATCTGAAGATTGAGAACTCTCGGCAGTTTGCATGCAGACCCGCGAACCAAAGAGCCTCCCACACCCAGTAAAACCCGAGACCCGAAATCCTCACATAGCTCCTAAGCCCGAGACCCGAAATCCTCACATTGTTCCTAAGCCCGAAACCGTAAACCGACAGCTGAAGCCGCGCTGAGAGTAAGGCGCATTTGAAGCTGGCGATTTTCGTGCCTGGGCCGGCGAATTAAGTTCAGGTTTGCAGGTTAGAAACCAAGAACCGTAAACCCTAAACCCTGGTCTTGTGTTCAAGCCCAGTATACAGATGCTGGCCTCCGAAAATAGGGGACCCGAATACAGTATCCGAAAAAGTAGGATACTTATTATACGGACCCCACAATAATGTACCCCCTAACTTTCGGAAACTCCCAGATTGTGACTAGAAGTAATAATTACCTTACCTCATAACCCTAGCAAAATCCCATGATAATCGGATCCCCTAAAATAAATCTAAGGTATATTCCTGAATTAAGGGGTATTTTTTTTAGGGAGGCCCTGCGCGCGAACTGCGTGCGCGCTTTGGCGCCATCTCAAAAGACGATTTCCGCAACTCTTTTGATATGACTACGTATTTATGTTGGGGGTTTCTTGCGGTGT
>BGNK01004969.1:1548-45755 GCA_003297005.1 Symbiodinium sp. clade A Y106 | reverse complement strand
CTGCACCGCGGCGCTGCACCGCGCTGCACCGCGCTGCACCGCGCTGGGAAAGAACGCCCGGCTGCGATTTCTTGGCTGCTCCAGCTCGTGCTATGGTCTTGCTACAGCGCATGGCCATGGCGTTTTTGTATCCTTTGAGGGCGCAGCTTTTCTCGGTGGTTTGCCACCATGCTGGGATTTGCAGCACTTAACTGTGGGTTGCACTTAGCCGTGTTGTTTTTGCAGCTATTGACATTGAGGCTTGTTCGAGAGCCACACATTAGGCCATCGGAAGCCTGTGGTGAGCGTTCTTGCACGTCTAGGTCTACATTGCGCAGTGCATTGCAGGCAGCGGTACTTTCGGCACCGTCTTCCAAGGCACCTACTACGGTGCTCAGGTTGTGACCCGGCCGCCAAGGCGAACAGGTTGGCTTTGTTCTTTACTGCGCGTCTTGTTTCGGTATGTTCCGGTCAATGTTTCAGCATTTTCAATAGGGTGGTTGGACAGATGCAGTTCCATCTCTCTGCGTTCGGAAGTCGTGCTGTGGAGATTGTGTCTTTCGAGGCAGTCAAGATGCCCAAGGCGGACAAGAAGGAGCAGCCACTTGGCAATGTGCACCGTGGTTCATCATCATGGCCATCGGCTGTATGCCATTGCAGAGAGGTATGTTCAGGATATGTAAGATAAGAGCTTTGTGATGCCTTGCATGTCGTGTCAAACCCGACTCGTGAGCTGCTTCCAGTTTGCCGCTCTTGAACGAGCTTCGAACGCTCCGTCGGCTACGCCATCCCAACATCGTCCTGTTCCTCGGGGCACATGTCGTGCAGAAAGCTCAGACTCTCCGGGCTGGAATCCGGGCGACGCCTGCTGACAGCCTGGCCTGGCCTGACATGAGGCCGTCCACGAACGACATGGCTTTGGTCTTCGAACTCATCGAGGGTCAAACCCTGCACGTCTCCATCTGAGCGGTGTTTCGATGTTTCCTTGCGGCAGAGGCAAAGATCGTCATAGCTCTGCTGCAGGATTGGATCAAAGGCCAACCACACCCCGTCGAATGCGATACAGGCTTAAGTCCAGCGAGCAAGTCAAACTTCGGCGAACTGTTTCTGGCCTGGGTGCCAGGAAAGCTGAACATCCTACTGGGTATTTCTTTGGCACTTCGGTATCTACATCAACAGGACAAAACCCTCGCTAAGGGCTCAGACACGAGTTTTCAAAACTTGTCACATCCTTAATGGTCTCGTCATGTCTGAGGTGCACGGTGACCTCAAGGGTACAAACGTGCTGCTTGGAGTGCAAGGATCGAGTGGGACTGCGCGCCGTGCAAAGTGATATAGGATATCCTGAGGTTTGTGGAGAACGGCAACCTATTGCCCAGAGCAAAGCTCGGTGACTTTGGTCTTGCAAGGCATCTGCAGCAAAATGACACTGCGACATGCAGACGCTGTGCTCCTCCGGGTGGACAGGTTCCTGTACAAGACAGAGCACACCATGGGCGGAAGCTTGAGGTGGATGGCACCAGAGATAGCAACTGGACACTGGGCTTGGAACAAGGTCTCCCAAAGCGTTGCAATGGCTCTTCCTTTGTGCTCCGCCAGCTTCACTTCCAAACTGTGACAAGTGCCAATTTCTTTTTCACTTGCACTCAAGGACTGAATCGCTCGCCGCGAGGAGCTTAGTTTGCCACTTCGTTGCTTCTGTCGTCTCTCTGGCAAGGGTCGTTCCGCTTTCCTTCGACAGGTCATGTGCTGCTGACATCTTTTCCCTGGGGGCATTATTTAGCATCGAAGCTGCAGTAACGAAATCGGAACTGCAGTGAATCATGCTGTTGGTCGGGGACGCTTTGCACGAGAATGTACACCTCGGCCTCACGAGTAAAAGGTCTCATGAATGCATGCGTCGGATTTCTGCCCTTCTGCAAGGTTTCACCCTCACGGCCACTTGGCTTTGCGTACAGCTCTGGTTTACTTTCTGTACTCCTAGCCCGGCGGCGTATGTGTGCAGCTGCTTTGCTCAGGATGTCAAGCCGTTTGATGGCATGGATCGAGCGAATATCCTGAAGATGATGAGGAGAGGCAGCTTACAAAAGCTTACTTGGCCGACAGAGAGCAGCGATGCCTGGCTGATTCTAAACCGGGCGTACGCATGCATGCCTGGATATTGTGGCTTGATGCAAATCGGTGCAGAATGAAATGCCTCAAGAAATCGCAGTGTCAATCTTGACGGTGTATCTAAAGCAAGCTTGATACCTGCATCTGCAAGGGGAAGAAAGAGTTGCACACAAACTTGGCATTTCGGCCCGATGGGCCCTATACTAGCCGTTACTAGCCCAGTAAAACTATCCAAATTTAAAGCCTCAAGACTCAACGTTACTACTAAGGCCTGGAGTAAGCTAACTAGCATCAAGACTAGTGCTGATGCCAGACGTCACAGTTTTGAGCCAGCTGTGCCATGTCAGTCGCATGTGCAAACTGCAGACAGCCTCTAAGGAGCTTTCCCAACTTATCGAACGCATCGGTGATTCTTGCTATCGGATGCATCCTGCTGATAGGCTGGGCGATCACATGCGTGCTCCGAGTTTGGCTCTGCTTAAAAGCTAGTGTGCCGCTGCGAGAGCCTTGTGATGTAAAGTATGTGTTGCAGGTGCTGCGTTTCTTTTTATGGGCTGTGCTGTGCTGTTTCCCCCACTGCTTCTCTACCTTTGTGGGAACTGCATCAGGCCCGACATCATGCAGGCAGGGGTCCAAAAACTTTGAAGTCAACGGCACTTGTTGCGACGCTCTGGGATGCCCGTCCAAGGTTCTGGAGGTGCTGGACACGTCTCTTGGCTTCGCAGTCTCCTTAAACCTGGAGTCCATCAGTCCAGCAATGATGCCCGAGGTGCATGGCGATGCAGCAGGGTCGTTTCTCGGTGTATTTTGCAGTGTATTGCGCACGAGAGCTTGCAGTCGGGTGCGAAAGCTTCTAAGGAGCAGCAGAGCTCATGTGAGCATGTGACCCACAAATGGGCAGAGTTGTAGCTTCTGCTGCACAGCACTCGGGTGGTCTGCATCATGCATGCGATCTGCATCTGCATGCTTTGTCTGAACCTGGGTATATACGCACTTGCAGAATCGTCGACGACTAGCCAAGCTCTGGGGGCGACTACTGCTCCTCCGCAGGGGTTGGGTCGTTGACCCGTGAACCTGTACCCATCGGCAGTATAGCTTCTCGAAGAGAACTTATCCTGCAATTTATCCGTGTGCAAGTCTGTGACTCCTCGCATCGAGAGCTTCACAGAGTATCCGAAGCAGCTGAACTTCCAGACTTGTGCACTTTGTCATTCAGCTGGTGCTACCAGTGCGGTTGCAACTGAATGCTTAGCTGGCTCTTCGTTGCCGCGAACCCTGCGCTCACGAAGCCCCGTCAAATCCCATTCGGACCTTGGTTTGATTTCTGCATGCTGACTGGCACGGATGCTACCTGGCAATGTGCTTGAGCTCACACTTTCAGGCGGCTCGCATCGTGGACGAAACCTCTGCGCAGATTCAGGAGGCGATAGACGGTCAGGTTAAGAAGAGGATAGAAGAGGTAAAGGCTCATTGCGCGGGACAGGTCTTGGCCGCGACTCGCACTGCCTCCAAGAAGGCCGAAGTTGCAAAATCCGGTCGAAGAACAATGGGTCCTCCAAAGGGTTCGTGGCTGTGACGAAGACAGGAGAAGCCCGCTCTGCTAGCTCGAAAGCGTGAGCTGGACCGCCTGCCTTCTGCCCTGCGCTTCCTGTGGACGGAGAGTGCGGGAGAGAGCAAAATGTTGTTGCCGCAGTCATAGGGGACCCCAAGAGCCGACCACTTAGACACAACAGAGGTGGTCGGGCGGGCCTAGCGCCTGCGGGTCATGCGTGACCCTTAAGCCCGGCAGAAAGAAAGAAAGAGAGCAAAATGCCCTAACGAAGCAGAGAGTGCAAGTATGGACCGCCCTGTACCTCAAGCCTGGGAGGGAGGGAGAGAGAGAGAGAGAGCAGCCCGTTGGTGAACCTGTGCCCTCCGTGCTTTCCCTCATCCACTGGCCCCAGCAGTCACCACAGCACAAAGGCAGTCAGGGAACCCAGAATGTATGTGATTGTGTCCCCTACGCTTTACCCTGTACCCCCTTGTTTTCCTGATCTCAGGGCACCCTCTGCCGACACAACACACGTCCACCAAACCAGCTGAAAAGTAAAACACCGGGTAGGAGCACCGAAGCAGCCGAGAACAGGGGCTAGAGCAGGAACTTGTGTTGCGTGTACATGCTATACTACTGTGCCGTTTTCAAGGAAAGCCCCTAGCTCAGGCGCCCGCTAAGGCAACGCCCTTAGCGAAAAACGAGTGGGGACCGGAACAAACGAGCTGGACCAGGCGGGGACATGCTCGAGCTGAGTTCTGGTAGCTTAGCTCATGGGGGACACACCGGCACGCCGGTCCAGCTCCAAACAACTCCGCACCCCAGGTCTCACAACCACACAAGACTTGGACAACCAGCGTAGCGCTTCTGCGCAGGGTTCGGGGGTTCTTAGCCTCCAACCCACACGCTTTGCAGGCAAGCAAGCAAGAGAGCAGCCCGGGACGGTCAGCAATTGCGAAAGAACCAACAAGCTGCCAGAAGGGAGCCAGGGCCTGCACGAGCTCTGTGATGAGGCCTGGGGGTTGGGGTTCACATAGTGTTCTTCAAGTGGGGGTCTCGACAGAGCAGTCTCCAGGCCGCATCCTGCTGTTTTCACACAGAAACAGAGAGACCAGTGTGCGCTCGCACGCAGAGTGGGCGGAGACCTGCCTGCTCTTAGCTGTAAGCAAGAGTTTCAGCATGGTTGCAGTCTCGCCTGAGATTCCCTGCCAAACGATGCTGTTGGTCGTGCATCCCAAAGCACTGCCAACAGGGGTGAGCCTTCGGCTCGGGGGAGCTTCCTGTTGTTGGCACCACAGGAGACCGGTGCCGAATATTTGGATGCGTTGGCATACCTGGAGGCCAGGATGGGCCAGGTCGTTCTACTCGGATCAAGCCGCTCTTTGTGCCAGGATCCCGTCGGCGAGCGACGACGACGGCAAGAGGCTGATGCTGAGGTGGGCTAGATTGGAGGGCCGATCTTGCAATTCGCTGCCTGTAATGTGTGGCCTTGTTCAGGCATCTCGCATAGTTGACGAAGTTGCAGGCAAGATCGCAGAGGTGCGGTGCAGATAGGTGCATACTGGTATGGCTTGCATGCAACAGGCCTAGCAGGTGTTCATTTTTATCATTGCACGAGAGTAGCGTATTCCACTGCGGCCAGGTCCTCATATCCATGAGGACAGCCTCGAAAAAGGAGCCATGCTGTTCTTCTTTCAGCCTATGGAGTGTCAGTGGGCACGGCACGGGAACATGAAGAGGTCCTTCATCGCCTAATGCCCTGCCCAATGCAGGACAAGCCTGTGCTACTTGCACAAAAGCGAGAACTGGACTGAGTGGGCAAAACTACAGGGCAATCCACAGTTCGGAGTCTAGCTTTGACTTTTTTGGATTTCTCTTCGAAGGCATGCGTCTGTCTTGTGGCAGTGCTGGGCATGCGAGAAAAAGACAAACCCGAAGCTGCCGCACCGTGCTTGGCAGGAAAATGGTCCGGAGTATTTAAATGCCCTCCAGTACTTGGAGGCCTTGCTGTCTCCGTTTGCTGTGCTAGCCTGACAGATGCTTCAAGGATGCTCACTTGTCCTTGTGGCTCCACTCATGCCTTGGAGGATCCCGCCAAAGAGCGACAGTGCCGAAGGTGCCGTGCCGTGCGACAGCTTGTGATCCACTTGGATTCGGTCGGTATCTCGTCTCAGGCAAAGCGCGCAGTAGTGAGCTCGGAGCCCGCAGCCGCACACGGACGGTGAAGCGTATGCCCGGACCGACTCCACCTAGATCGATGCCAGGAACGAGGAGAATTGCTGGCCGATGGCCTGCTTTTCTGGGCGTGGCTCCACTGGCACAGAGTAGACTCAGTAGACTCAGTAGATGTAGACGTAGGGCCGTAGGTCGATCCTTTGGAGCTCGAAGCTCACAGGCAGAGACTCGATTTTCTGGCCGCTTTGGCCACCTTATGCGCGTTCCCAAAAGACCGGTGCAGATCCGCCCGAGCTGCCACGTGCGGAGAGCCGAGGATCAGGATCTGGAGAGCTTTCCATATGTACATTTGCTCAAGGGCTATTCCAATCAAAGCCATCACCCCTGGCCGGTAGCCCACGGCTGGTAACATTCTGATATCGTTGCTGCCTCACAGAAAACGTAGGGTTCTGGGAAAGTTGCAAGTGTGCAGCCCTTGCTGAGGCACGCATGGCCTCGAGAAGTCGGGGACTTGGTCTCTTCGTGTGGCTGTCGATGTCAGCCTTTCTGTCGCGCCCCCCTCACCCCCCCCCCGCCCCACTTACCCGGCAAACAACCCTCTTCCACCCGCCCCGGTCTTTTGTTTTTTTTTTGTCACTTCGGAAAGTATCGAGGGCCCTCTGTCCTGCCCCGCTGTCNCCCCCCCCCCCCGGCCACATTCACCGAGGAATGACTCTCTGTGACCGGCACAGGCTTCTTTGTTTCTTGCCAGCAACTGGAGAAGCTTTGGAGTCCCTCGAGCTTGGCCGCCTGCAGCCTGCGGCACCACGGCCAAGGTAGCTCTCTCTTGTTCTCCATATGTCTGCGCCTCAGAGCAGAAGAGCAGAGAGAGCAGAGGGAGAGAACTGCCGCGTCTCTCGAGGCCAGGGCCAGGCTCTGATGCCGGAAGCCCCGTGGGATCCTCGAATTCCTCTCGGCTCTCGTTCGGACCTTTGGCTGCAGCCGAGGGCGCAGGGAGCGGGCCTCATGCAGTCCCTCTACTCCACGAAGGCCTCCGTTTTTTCCCCCTATCTCGCGGCTGCTTTGGTGACAGAAATCGTCTTGCCTCAGACTGACCCTCAAGTCGACTCGGTGTCTGCGCTGCAGTTGATGCAAGCCCCGCAGATGCAGATGCCTTAGCTCAGACTGACTCCAACGAGCACATGCAGCTTTTCGCACATGTCAAGGAGTTGCTTTGATCTCACATCATCTCACTTCAACGCCAGGTTTCTGCAGCCTACCTCTCTGCAGATTCCCAGCAGAACTTCTATGTCAGACACCCGGCGCTTGGTTACAAGCGGCATTGCTGTGACTGCCGTTCAGTCTTCCAGGATGCAGCTGCCAGAACAGCCGCCGGCACAGCCGGTTCTGTCGGCAGACTCCAACCTGCGTCGTCCTTCCCAGATACTGCCAGACCCATTGCTGCAGCCGCAGCAGATGGGAACGGTGCCGACGTATGCAATGCCACAGATGCAGATGCCATCCCCACAACTGTGGGGACAGATGCCGCAGATGCAGATGCCTGGCTCTGAGCAATGGCTACATAGGGAGGCAGACTCGAAGAATCTTGATTACTGCAAGGCCAATGCCCTACCAGCAGGTTCAACCTCTTGGCCTGCAGCAGGTGCAAGCTGGGTCCGTGCCTTTCTGCGGCTTGGCAGCTGCGGAGGTTCTGAGCATGCGTGCTGCCCGAGGAACTGGATGCGAGAGCAAGCAGTGAGCTCACATGCGTAGGAGCAGTGCATTTGACAGTTAAGTCTAAGCAGGCCTCTGCCCTCCGAGACTCTGGCAGAAGAGCAGCCGAGGCCATGGAACAGCAGTTTATGGCCATGCGGCAGGAGCTGCAAGAGCTCAAACAGCAGGACTCGCCTCAAGGGGCCTTAAGGGGCTCTAAGGGCTCCCTTCCCTCGGGGACCCTCGCCTACTGCGCAGGAAGCCAAGCAGGCCAAGGATTTAGAACTGAAGGCTGGTGTTTTTGCAATGCTTTAGGCTTTACTACATGTCCTATGAATCCCGGAAGCAGTGTCCAGGTCCAGGTCAACGTAGGACGTAGGTGTCGCCAGGCTTTTGGCCGACCGGTCGGACTTTTCCAACGAGTCAAGCTTCCAATCCTGTTGCTTGGTCTAGTTTGGGGCATGCCTTCACACGAGCCCGCCCTGGGTCTGGGTTGCTGTCTATGATACTGTTACAGCTCCTTCCACTTCGATCCGTCACACTAACACCCTTGAGACATGTTCTGTTTTACCTCCTCGCAGTCCTTCCCACTTACACTCGAACTCGGCATGACCCTCGGAACGCCTCCTGCCCCACTGTCAGATGTGAAACTTGTTGTGCAACGGTCTCTGATTCTGAATGGAGCAAATCTCCGAGAATGCCTCCGTGCGTCCCTGTGCACTCGCAGTCAGCAGAAGCCGATCTGGCCGACAAAAAGGTGGAGGAGGCACGCTCCACGACTCGGGAGGTTTCCGAAAGCACCTGCGTATGCCTGCGTCCACAGGCGGAAAGGAAGATGAAGGCCTGCGTCTGAGAGGGGCCAGTACGCCGTAGGCAGTTCGGATGCCGTCGCAGGATGCGGATGCTGCCGCCAAGCAGTTGCAGGATAGAGAGCAGAAGGTCGAGGATCAGGTCGGGCCCGGAGCCGTCGGCCGACTCAGAGACGCAGGGTGCTTTGTCCTTTCAGGCCATTTCAGCTGTCCGAACAGCAAAAGCACAAGTTTCTCAGGCCCAAGTGCCGGCGACGGGCCTGTCGACTTGTCACCACCCGGGCGCCAGGCGCAGAAAGAGGTCAAGCAGATGCAGGACGAGCTGAGACAGGCCTCGCGAATTCGTGCCAAGAAGCATGTCAGGTGCTCAAAAGTTTCAATGGCAGGCGCAGGCTGATGCTATTCAAGCACGGGCGGCTCAGGCAGCTGCTGAGGACGCAAGCATTTCTTGGAGAACTAGACTTTCAAGGAACAGCTTTCAAGAGCGCCTGCCGGCATGACTGCATCCAGGAGCAGGTGGCAAAAGCAGAAATGCTGCAAGCTGCGCAGGCACGGCTGGTTCCTCGCTGTCTGGCCTATGGGTTGGAGACATTTGGAGACCGTAGACTTAAACACGCAAGACTCAAACTTAGACAGGGGCCACAGACCAGTTCAAGCCATCAACACAGCAGGATGTAGTGGAGAAAGTGGGACGAAGAGATTTTGAGGAAGGATTCGGAAGGATTCCGTTTCAAACGAGATCAGATCTAATCCCTTCCCCCTAATATTAAATGGGAGGGCCCCCCCGCCTCCCCCAATAAAAACTTGGAAAGTGTTTTTATTACTGCAAGGTATAAGGGAGGCTTAGGGGTTTGAGGGGGTTTAGGAAGTTTAGGGTTTACGGGTTTAGGGTTTAGGGTCAGGGGCCTTCCGTTCATCTTGGATCTTTTGGAGTCCTGAAACTCTCCCTCCTAATTCAGAATAGGTTTTACAGGGCAGGAATGATTTTGGGAGGATTCATCATTAGGGGGTGTTTAATAAAAGGGGGAAGAGATTACGCATTGTCCATGGCATCGTCGTTGCGAGCTTTGCCGGTCTCCACTCTGCGGTCGAAAATACGCTCGGGTAGTTGACTGTGTGTGGCATTGAGTCGCAATGCGAGAAGCTAGCACAGGGGTCGCCCAGAGGGCTCAGGAGGGTTCGTACAACGAGCATCGCAGCAAGACGATGAGCCGTGTGCGGCTTGCGGCTTGAGCTGGGATTTTGGGGCCGTGCGCTAGGAATCCTGCGGCACCTGCCCAACATATGCGGAGCAGTTTGCAAGTCGGATACGTTTCTCTGTGAAGTTGACTAGGCTCAAAGCGACATCAACAAGGACATGCTGGGAGCCCTCAGCTCGGTGAAGAGGTCGCAAGCCTTTGAGGTGGCTCGGTGGCTGTCCCTCAGCGCCAAACCGCTCATCAGCTCATCTCATCCCTTCCGACTCCCTGCGCCAGGTTGGGTCGCCGCAGTAAGGGCTGAAATGAGCTCACCCTAAAGGGCACACAGCTGCGTTTGCTCGTAGATCACGGCCGTCTCGACAAGAGCAACGTGCCTTGAGCTTGGGAGCCTCGAAAGGTGCCTGAACGCCAGCTGGCCCAACTCGTATATCCTATAATCCCAACATCTGAACGCCTTGAGTGGTGCTTCTCGCATCTGCTCGCACTGGCTCAAGCGGAAACGGCGGCTCTTCGTCGATCTTGAGCCAGGCCGGCTCCGCGCCTATTGGCTCGCGAGTGTTTCTGTGTACATGCCGTATAGCCGAAACTACAAGTGTCCGCAGGCAGCTTCCGCGATGGTGAGATGCTTGGTGCCCACAAAACTTGTGCAGATGTGCCTGCCTCGCACGGCAAGGCTGTGCCAGACGAAGAGATACAGGAAGTTTTCAAGCTTTTTGACCAGGTCGGCAGCCAATACATGCTCAGTATGTACCTACATGGCTAGTGTCGACTCAGACTCGATTGGACAGCAGCTCCTGTCGCTTTTGCGAGGATGGCTCGGGAATTAAGATCAAGGAGATTGGTACCGCATCCCGGCCATGATACTGACAGTGTCGGTGGGGTATCCAACGCGGTCTCGCAGATCTCTGAAGTACAGCGGGTCGTATTGCGACCTGGCCTTGCTTTGGGGAGGCCGCGCCTCTGAGTTAAGGTCATGCGAAGCCTTGGCCTGGCAGCGTCTGAGGTATGCGAAGAAGAAAGAGTTCCATAGAGATCCGCGGAGATCCCTTTAGACACACGCTCTCCTGGATCTGCCGGTAGGCTCAGCTGCGCGAGTTCCGAGCAGAGGCAGAGAAGAAGGCGTCCTCGACCTAACACAGAAAGCCAAGTTTCTTGGAGCTGCTGCGTATGTTTCTTCATGCAGGACCCGGCGTTTGTACAGTTTCCCGACTTCCTGGGCTATGTGAAAAGAACGGAAACAGTTGAGGCGGACCCCTCGGGCACGAGTCGCGAGTTATGTTACTGGCATCGTGCTTTGTCGCTTCATCAGGCGACCAAATCTAGCGATGTGGGCAAGGAAATGGAAGGAATGAAGGCTACGGCATAGATTCAAGTTCGCTCTTTACAATGTTGCCACTCTCAGTTTGATGCGCAGGTTGGCTTGCTGTACTTTTTCGACAAGGTCGTGGCTTCAAGCGGGGCCTTTTCCGGAAGACTGCCACCTGTTCGCTTCTGTTGGTTCATGTGCTCGGCGGGGTCGGGTTTCGCGTCGAACGACTTGTCGAGTGCATCCTAAGTGCTCGCCAGTTGACCACGAAGCAGATCCGAGAGAGCCCTCCGGACTCCATCAAGATGGCGGATCTCAAGCCACTCCTTTGCACATACTCTGGCACATTGCAAAGAGTTTGTAGGACATTCACCGGCTCAATCTCATCTGCTGAACAGCAGTCTCTTGAGCATTCTCTCGTCGCCTCGCTCCTAACTCAATCCTTCGTCTTCCCAGCCTGATGCGACGATATGACAAAGTCCGCGTCGCTTCTCAGGCACATTATGTCATCGGTCGGCGAGAAGATGACAGAGGATTCGGCAGATCTTTGCATTGGTCGCGCGGCTGGACCTTGGGCAGCGTTGGTGGCTCGATGCTAGCAGCCAGATTACAGCGAAGATTGCCCGTCATGATCTTACTGTTGCCTGGATCAACCTCATGGACATGAACTACGTTTCCATTAGCTGGTCCGGCAAGAAGCTTGTTCTTCATCTGTACACAGATATCCAACTTTTGTTGCACTGCATGAGCCTGATCCCCCGTGTGTGGACAATCGGAGCTTGTGCCTCGGCACATGAAGGTTGGCCGCGCGCTTACTTTCGCAAGCTGCAGATACGCTCTGACCTATAAGTAACCAGAAAGATCTCGTGAATTCTTCCAGAGTTCTGCAGGGAGACAAAAGCAAAGATGCTTGCTTGGGGCCGTTGCCGGCCTTCTGGTAGCTCTTGCTCGGCCTGAGCCTCAAAAGCCTGACTAATGATCTTGCTTAAATGGCCGTTTACCTGATGGTCCGCGTCGCGTAGCTGCGCTTTGTATCAGCAATATAGCAACGCACATGTCAAAGGACAGCATGCTTACATGCCTCTTTCAGACATGTGGCAGAGGCAGCCGTCATGGCAATGCAGACACAGAGTGAACATGCTGTTAAACTGCAGGCAGTTGTTTCTCCACAGTGAACTTCTTTCGGACAAGTGCATCTATTTCCGTTTCTGCGAGCCATGTGAGGCATGGGCATGGCATGAGCCATGTTGTACACCCCACCTGACCTGGACGGGAGCCCCCGAAGTCCGGAGACTGGTAGCCATGACGATGCCGACGCGCAGTTCGCATTCGACCCTTTGGTCGGCGGATGCTACGGATCTCAGACCAAGGATGCTTCGCTTGAGCGAAGCTTGGGATCCCTTCAGGTTCGCGACCGTGAGACTTCGCATTCGCAGCTTGCCGTGGTCGAGGTGGCCAAGCAGGTTGTCGAAATGAAGCGACTGGAGGCTTCCACAGCGGTGGAGCTCGAGCGGCTGAAGCAGAGTGGTGCGACGGAAAGGACGCGGCTTCTGGAGGAGGGCCGGACACAGCGGAGTGCTTGTGTCGCAGCCGTGATGAAGCGGGTCATGGAAGAGCACCATCAAACCGAACGACAGAAGATCGAGAGCACGGCGCAAGTGCAGCAGGCGACCATTGCTGCGCGTGTGTCAGAGGCCGAGGCGCAAGCAAACACGCCCGCCCACCCCATGAGCCACTGGTTGCTCCTGTGGCTGTGTTTGGGACAATCGCGAAGGGTACGGAAGGTGGGGTTCCCTGTTCTGCGTGTTGCCGGCTTTCTACTGGTTCTGCGGGGCATCTGGAGCTCAGGGTTCAAAAGCACGCCAGTCACCCTGTTACAGCGAGCGTGGCGGGCGGTCAGTACGTCTCTTCAGCAGCAGCTGCGAGATCAGCTACAGCCGCTACAGCTCTCAGGGCGAGATCGGCAGATGCCTTAGTCCTTTCCGTGCCCTGCCTGGCCTGCCTGGCCTGCCTTGTCTGCCTTGTGAACTTGTCTTTCGCTGCAGGCTCCCGGAGCTACCGGAGCTGCCAAGTTTGGCAAGTGCGAGCCGTGCGAGCAGTACAACCTCAGGCGACACGGCTCGTGAGGGATCAGAAGGTGACGGAGACAAGTGAAGGGGTGAAGCAAGCTCTGTCCAGGTCATAACCTCAACACATTTCACAAGGACCGCCTGTCTGTTCTCCTCCCTGCCAGTGTCTTGCAAGCGGGCAGCTCAGGAGCTGGAGGACCTGGGTCTCGCAGGCTACTTGGAGGAGCTGCCGCTGCAAGTGCCTGCAAGGCATGTAAGGCGAGTTCTGACCGGTACGGTTGGGCCGTGAAGCGAAGTTGACTTCCAGTCGAAACGCAATTGCAGGCTCAAGTCGAGTCGTTTACAGTTACAGAAACCCCCTCATTTCTGGGACGCAGCGTGGTTCCATCATGGCTGCAACCGTTCTGAGCGGCAGTTGCAAGAAGGCGCAGGGCTAGGCTAGGCTAGGCTAGGCTAGGCTAGGCAGAAAGCACATGTTCCCTCACATCGACATCGCAGTCGGCAGGTTTCAACGAGACTGCCCAAGCTTCTCCACCAATGCTCGCAAACATCATACAGGGCGACCTGGGCCTTCCCCAGTGCACCGATCACGATCAACAACATCCTGGGGTTGGACTATTGGAACAACCTGACCTATGCCACTCCGCGAAGCATTGAAGCAGTCTTCTGCAGGGGGATGAAGATGTCCTGAGATTCGCATGTCCTGGCTGTGTCCTCTCCCAAGGTACCGATGATGACTTCAGGAGCTGGTCGCTTGCTCGTTAGCGTCCATGAGATTCTCGAGCCGAAGATGGCGTACAGCCGTCCAAGAGTCGAAGAGGTGGGCCACACCATGCTTGAGACGTGCCAGCTTGTAACATCGTGGGCTCGTGAGTGTCAAAGATGCCTGGCAGGAGGACTTTGAACTCTTCGTGTGAATCTCGACACGACAGACTGCATCACGCTCTCGAAATTTGGCCCTAATGTGTGACAGGGCCAGAGTTCCAGTGCTGAAGCCGTATGAATCGTGCTGAAGGTGCGGGTAGTTGGAGTGTAGAAGAGACAGGTTTGGAAGCCAAGTACATCTTGTGGCAGCAGAGTCTCCTTGCTTGCTGCACCGGCAGCAGAAGAGGAGGCTTGACAGGCCTTTCGCCAACACCGCATGCCTCAGCAGATGTTGTTCGCTTTGTGCCGACATTCCGAACTCGTTGCATTTGCGTACCCTACTCAGCCATTTCGATGCTTGAGCGGGCCGTGCTAAGTTAAGTCCAGGTATCACTATGGTACCTGCAGGCTGATAGCATTTGTACAGCCAGCATGGTGCAAGTTTCCTCAGTTGCAGCCGAGCACAGATCTCGCTTGTCCCACGCAGTTTTCAAAGCCGGACAGCACCACAGTACACTTCATTGATCACCATTCAGCTGTCTGGCGAAGCGTATCGCGCATCCTAGATCGGAGAGTTTCAATGGCAACTTGACACAGGATTCGAACGCCTCGCATTTCAGGCGCTTTTGTCGTGCCATGCCATCAGTTGGCGTGACTCGGTGCAGACACCCAGCGTCTTAGGCAAGCAGCATATTCTTACATTGCAAAAAGCATTCCCCACCGGGTGTGCAGCACCTTCTTTGCCACAGATGGGGTTTCTGTGGCTTCCAGGGCCAGCTTGGGACGCTGCCTGGTTCAACTCCATCCCGCAATCCCATCAGTTTCAATGTAGCTACAGTTGGCCAGCGCCCGATGATGGAGGGCTATATTTCCTAATCTTCCAGTGTCCTCCGCAGGGCAGTGACATGGCTTAGTCGGATGGGATTTGTAAAGAAAGCTGTGAGACAACGGGCACACAAACGCCAACTCACAGGAGAGTGCCCGCAGTCCGTTTGGGACGGTCTCACCAGGTCCGTCAATTTGCTGTGCAGAGTCTAGCGTGAATCTCACGGGCAGCAGGGGAAGTCAGGTCGTCCCTTTTGCGCAACATTGCACGAAGATGACACGGCTTCCCCGTTCGCCATCGTTTTCACCGACTCGGCAGAGCGCTTAGGCTTAAAGAGATCCGACATCACATCTTGTGCATGGAACGAGTGCCTTCGTGGACCTTTTCGTTAAAGTGTTTGTTGCAGGACCTTCTGAATCTTGGCTATGTGCCTTGCCCAAAAGAAGAGCATGCTTCAGCGGTCATGTGTACGTGCGTTTTGCTGGTCTCCACCCTGGCCGAGGATGGAGAGACACTTCGTGACCTGAAGAACGACGCAGAGGCAAGGCCGCAAGGCGCTAGCAGAAGGGACACTTGGGCCGACGATGCCGTATGCAGGTGCAGGAGATGCTGAGCGCCATCAATTGCAGGCCGGCTTTCGCTAGTTAGGTGGTGGGCAATTACGACAGTTTCATCAACTAGTCCACACTGGGCTAGGCCAGAGCATCGTGTGGTCTTTCTCAAAGCCTTGCAGCGGTGGCAGTGAGCAACGCTGGCACGGCGCGTCAACGAAGGTGATCTGGAGGGACAGGGAACAAACGTTCGCACAGTCAGATGCCACACCAGATTGGCCGGTTTCACATCGAATCGAGTCACCGTCGGCCGTCAGTGGCTCCAGCGGGACGACATGTACGCGATTTCAGAGCAACAACAGATTTGCAGCAGGGCGGAGCGCTGCACCACTCGATGGACATCGATCGTGTGATGTTGTCTTCGACCGAGGCGTCATTGCGCCCCAGCTCGTTCGATGCCAAGTTCTCGGGTTGAGGTGGAATGCATGGTTGCAGCATGGCAGCGGTGGACGGAGGGCGTGGGGCTCATGACGTGGCTCTGTCAGCGAGGCTCGTTCGTGCCTGGCGTGGCGTCAGCGAGGCTCAGCTCTCAGCCGAGAAGGGTCCAGGGCCGGCCAGGCCTAAGCTTGGGTTGTGCGATGCGATTATGCGAGGTGCCCGAAGCACCGGACCTCGGTGGCGTGCCACGCGGGCAGCGGAAATGCCACGGATGGGGACTCAGAAACAGAGGCTTGCCAAATATCCTTCACACGCTTTCGCAGTAGTGCTGCTAGTCTTGCCAGGATCTTCCTGGCTCTGAGGCACAGGGCTCTCAGCGTTTGCAATCTGTTTGTCGGCATCAGACGTACTTGTCGTGTGTCGGCGCTTGCGATCCCAGCCGTTGAAGAGCGCAAAAGTGACGAAGATCATGGCAAGGCAGCAACCCTGGCGTGGCTCGAAGAGCGGGCCTTGACCAAGGAGGCTGTGGAGATTGGCAGGGGGCTCGTGAGCTTTCCGAGAAAGCAAACAAAGCACAGTCAGCCAGCGGCTCAGACTGCAGGCACAATGCTTTTTTTGGCACCAGAGCTTAGAACTCAGTTGTTGATTCTGTCAGGTGTTCTTGCAATGTCCGTTCAACGGATAGATGAGGTCACAGAGGTTAGAGACAGCTGAAGTGGTCGACCTGGCGCGGATTGGACTTCGCAAAACCGTGTGTCATCATCTTGCGCTACCTAGATTGCACAAGTCTGGACAGAGAGACGTGGACTGCAGCAAGCCCTGCTCCAATTGTGGCAGGCGCTTGAAATGGCAAAAGACATGGTGGCCTCTGTGCTCGCCTTGGCTTCCTGCTTGTGCATGGGAGGTGTGGCCTCAGCATAATGTCCCATTGCACGGCAGCCCACCTACTCACCCACCCACCCACCCCCCACGCCACGCTGTAAAGTCCTCCGAGGGTTATGCCCCAAACCGTATGGTACTCCCCAAGGGGTTGCAACGCTGAACGAGGAGTGTGACAAGATCGCGAAACTATGAGAAAACCCTTCTGTATCCTGCTGACCGTAGAAGCACGTCATTGAAGCAACCTGCAAGCAGAAACTTAGCCTTTGCCTTTGTCTTTTCTTCCTTATCTTGTTCTTAACCAACGTACGAACTTTAAGACTCGATTTTGTGGCGACTCACTGGTTGAGGGCCGTTGCTCGCTGGACTTGCAGGGAACACGGTTTAGCAAAGCTCTGTCTGCTTATACGGACGAACAAAATGCTGAATCACGTCCGCCGCAACAGTTCATTTCAGAGGCTGGCGAAGGAGCTGAACTTCAGAAGGCGGACTGGAATGCCTGTGCAAGCTTTGCATTGGCTTGGCGTCTGAATGAAGCATCTGAAGTGGATGCATGTGACCTTCGCGTGCCGATGCCTCCTTTCCTCAAGCTAGTTGCGGCTAGACGGTCAACGGTACAAGAACCAGGCACTTTCGGCAGAAGCATGGGCGTCTGCGGGCATTTTTGAAGCTCTTGCCATGGCACTGAGCACGAAGCCCTTCCAGAATCTGAATGCAGCCACTCGGTGTTTGCACCTGCGCATCTCGAGCGTTCGCATGTGCCTCCTTGTGTCTTGTGTTGTCTGAGCCCAGGGATCGGAAACATTGAGCAGATACACCTCTGTGCTGTCTAGCGCGGCAAGAGGATCCCGTTGGCGAGAGGTTACTCGCGTGTTTGAAGATCTGAGGAGGCCCGAGTTGGCAATCATACAAGCAGTAATCAGTAAGCACGAAGCCGATGAGATCATGGAGGCCTGAGGCCAGGAGCGTGTTTTCTAATGTTCCTGCCATCCCTCGGCCCGAGCTTCAGGTGCCGACTGCAGCCGAATGTGATCATACACAACGCTGGGATCAATACCTTTGGCAAGGCTGCACGGTGGGAATCCGCATTGTGGTTGTTGGACCTCACGTGTTGCAATGGACTTGTGCCGACTGTGATCAGCCACAACGCGTTCATCAGCTCCTGTGATCGAGAAGCACGATGGCCGGTGGCTTTGCTTTCGCTGAGTGAAATGCGGAAGGAAGGGATGGCCGATTTGATCAGTTGCAACAGCGCCGTCAGTGCCTGCAGTAGATCAGATTGGAGGCTGGCCCTGGCCTTAGGCTCCGCCATGGCTCAGCAGTCGACACGACCTGATGAATTCACCTGTGGCTCCTTGCTCCTTGCATCGGAGCGCCATGGAATCTGGAGACTTGCTGTTGGCATCTGCGCTGATATGCGGGCCGTGATGCTGCGATCCAACTCCTTCACATACAGCTCCGCACTGATGGCGTGTGAGGGTGCTGCCTGGCAACAGGCGGTGCTGCTGCTTCAGTCCATGGAGCAGGACGCCATTGCTCCCAATCAAGTCTGCTACACCGCAGCCATCAACGCTTGTGAGAAGGGTGGGCAATGGGAGCTGGCGTTGGCTATCTATGCGCAGGCAGAAGAGGCACTGCATTTCCGAGACCAAGACGAGCTTCTATGCGATGCAGGGCTCCGAGCCTTGCAGCAAGGGATGCAGTGGCAGGGAGCTTTGGAGCTGGTCTTTGACATGTCTTCATCTCAACTGAAGCCTGATGCCCTGTGTTTTACCTCTCTCATCGAGGCGTGTGCAAAGGCAGGTGAGTGGCAAACTGTTCTGAAGATCATTGCGGCCATGTGCGACGCTGGGGTGGATGACTTTCGGATAGCACGCTATGAGCACTCGATTCAGGCCGGAAGCACTCTTGACTGCTTCAAGCACTCTGCTCTGGCGGCTGTCATGCAGTGCATGAATGCTGATCCAAGACCTTACACTTACGTCGACACGCATGCAGGATCAGCCGTCTACACTCTTGGCAAAGATCATCAGCATCTGATCTTGCGCTTGCTTGGGGGTCGGCGAAGCCTACCTTGGCATTTGGCATCCTATGTGAACGCAGTTCGAAACTTTCAGTATTCCACCGACAATACACTGTATCCAGGCTCTCCAGCGATGGCCTTGCAGTGGATTAGGCCTCAGGATGATGCGCTTCTCTTCGAGTTGTCTCCCACCATCTTTTCTGAGCTGAAGCAGAACCTACAGCGATTTTCCTTGGGTCGTGTCAAGATGCTGGAGACGAACTCGTACTGGTGGCTATTGCATCGTCTTTGCAAACAGCCGACAAGTCGACAGTTGATTCTGATCGATCCACCTTACGAGCCGTACGAAGCCTACATGGCATGGAGCCTCTACCTAGTTCAACAGCTGCATGATGCATGGCCCTCCAGCTGCGTCATTCTGTGGTATCCATGCCTGGATGAACAACAGATTCAGGGCCTCTATCGACGTTTGGAATTTATGGAGTTAACGGATGTTCTCATCGCAGAATTCGGCATCGCGGAAACAAGCTCGCTGGAGACCTCAGGCGGGATCCAAGCATTGGTGCAAGCTTATAGATTATAGATGCTCCGAGCATGCCCCGTCTAGCGAGGCTTGCTTTTGATCCGCGCACCTACCGGGCTTGGCTCTCAGTGAATGCGCACATTCTCTCCCTGAGGGGGTGGGAGTAGCTGCAACGTTGGGGGGAATCGCAACATGTTCGGCCTCGTTTCTCAACTACAGAGAGGCTCGAAAGCCGGTTGAAGCTTGTCCATGTCTGAAGCCTGTGGCAACGAAGTTGCAGCCCACACCGAGCAGAGTTCCAACATCAGAAGTGAGAGGCTAGAGTGGCCTACAGTCCAGTCCAGACAGGGGAATCTCGTATTTTGTATCAGCGATCTTGCCTTCCTGTAGACCAGCTAGGGATAGCTTGCTGCCATTGACTGAGCCGCCCCGGTGGAGCGTGCTTACTCTTCCGAGATTCTTGTGACCGAGGGTGGATGCTATGCTTGCGGACTTGCTTTCGCAACTTGCATACAACATTGACCGCACTTGACTAAGGGCCAGAACAGGTTGCAGTAAGAACAGGTGCTTTTTGGTTTTTGTCTGTACATACTACGTGATTTTGATTTTCAGCCGTGAAAGATCTCTGACTAAGGTCCCTCGCCGCGGGGCTTGGTGAGGAGAACTTGTCCATCAGGAGTTCGGTGTTTTGGCTGTCGCAGTGGCTGAAGTCAAAAGAAGCCTGTCCAGTTCTGGCGTGATGTGTGTTGCGCTCCAGCTTTGATCAGCTTTGGACCTCGCTGGATGACCACATTGCATGCAGGCATCTGCCGATGCCATCTTCCTTGCCATGTACACCTGCGCGGCGAAGGCTTGCCGCTCGTTGTGCTCATAAAGCAAGCAAGAGCGGATCCCGGATTCGGCGCGATAGTGCTCCGTTTGAGGGTCATGCAGGTATGCACTTTTACATTCTGAGTGCTTCTTCCGGAGAATCCAGAGAGACAGAGCTGATGGACGTCTGCGAGCGCTACCATCAGATTTGCACCAGAGCCAGACACCGTGTGGTCATTACCAAAAAATGTGCGCGGCAGTTTCCGCCTCCGCGACATGGAACCGCAAAAAGAAGTTCTCAGATCGCCTTGGAACGTGCAATGATTCCGTTTGCAGACGTTGCTCTCAACGCCTGCCACAACGTGGTTGGGAACAGGGCCGTGTCGAACAACTGGAACTTAGTCAAACGGCACAGGTGCCTGCTAGGCACGACACTGAGCTTTGCATTTGCCGAAGCTTTGGTGGCAGCCACTCGTATTCGTGTAGGCGCCAGTCCGGCATGCCAGGGCCAATGTGTTGGGGGATGGCTCTGAGCTTGGCGTTTGGCGACGTTTGAAAGGCGGGTGTCGACATCGGCATAGATGCTTGGCCGGCGACGTTCCTCAGCAAGGCTCGAGATTTTTGTTGAGCTCTTCAAAACATGTGCGGGTGTGAGAGTGTGCGTATGTGCGTGTGCTCGTGGCTGCTTGTTGACTGGCACGGCACGGCCTGAAGAACAGCTGGGCATTCCCATCCAATGTCCCAAACGCGCATGTGTTACACACCATGTTTGCCATCATGAGCTGTCCAACCCTGCCGTCGCTGCCAGCTGGATCAAGCAGAGCATGGTCGCTATTCGCCATCGCAGACGAGTCTCGAGACTGAGATCCACAATCGCCACGGCTGTTGTTTGGCAATGCACTAGCTGTAAGACTTCACGTGCACACAAGAGAATGCATGGACCCACCCCTGTCACGCAGACCACCGTAGACAACAGGATCAGGGTGATAACTGTGGAGAGTCTGCATTCAATGCGGGGCGTGTCTGTGTCCCTTGCAGCATGGCTTCACAGCGGTGCCTGGGGCCCTGTGACCATCCAAGCATGGGTTAAGAGGGCACCCCCTGGCCGAGGCCTCGGCCTCAGCCGCAGAAGGCTGGCAGGAGCCGGGCTCCCATGACCCGTCGCCCATCGTCGCCCATCGCCGCCCGTTGCCCCCTCAGCGTACATAATCCCCGTGCTGCCGAGGACATGTCTCCAAGCCTTCCCACAGTCTCGCTCAGAGCTGCCCAGCTTGCTGAACTGCGGGGCACGCAGATCCACAAGCTTGATCCGGCTCCTGTGTAAAGAGTCGCAGCAAAGGCCTTGGATTGGTTGACGAAGCCGTGGAGGCCAGCCGCAACTTCCCAACGCATCAAAGTGTCGAAGGATCAAATCGCCGCAAGGTCGGCGTTCAGGCCGGCGTTCATGCTCACCACTTTTTGTCAAACTGGAGCGGCAAACGACAGAGCCCAAATGCAGCATCGGTGGCTTGCCGATGAAGTGTGTAGCAGCTTAGACTCAGGCCTGCGTCTCGTCGACCTTTGGGGTCAGCAGGCCTGTGCCGGTAGCCTGCAGTCTGCTCAGATCTGCTCATTCTGCTGAGTGAAAGGCGGCACCAGACAATCTCTTCTATGTCGATATAGCCAATGTGCACGGCAACGATGCCAAGAAGCCCTGCCCTCCGAGTCCCGAAGATCTCTCTGTCATGAGAGTTGAAAACCGAAGGCAGCACCGACTTCAGTGCGAAAGACGACTCGAAGAGTTCTGCCGACCTGTGACACTGTGATGCTGACATCTCAAGTCCGGTGCTGTGCCGTGCCTGCCAGGTCGTTGCGTACGGACCCCGGTCCGGCTCATCCAACTTAGTCCATCTGTGAGATCCTGTGAGACTGCAGGTTCAGGCCGTGCCGAGATCCTGAACCTCGTCCTGGCCTCAGGTTTGACAGGCATCGCAGATGTTGCCTTGCGGCGATTCATCCTCAGGCGAGGTTCAAGGTAGTGGAGTAACTACGGGACCCTTTCTCATCAGGTCCTGAGGGAATTTTCTGGAGATTTCGGACGGTCTGCAAGGAACTTCGCGACCAAACATGCAACACGGTCCCGAAAGCAGTTCACTCCGAAGCGGACAGAATTATGTGCATGGGATGGCATGCCATACTCGATTCCAGTCAGGTGCTGGGTTTCACTCGCATGTACCGGGTCCAATGTAGAAGCGGTGTGCTTCGATTGAAGCTTCCGTTCCCAGGACAGTGCCTACGCAGCTTCGCAGATCGCAGACGGGGAGCTAGACTTTGCCGCGGCCACAGCCCGTGCCGTTTGCCACGTGGCACGGGTCGCGGTGGACAGACTCACTGTCTGTGATTGTGGATGTTTGCCAAGATATGTCTTTCGTAATCTGCAGGGATACGCGGCATGTCACCGGGACTGAATCCAACCAAGCGACCAACGACAACGGGAGGGAAGGCTGACCTGCTTCCTATGCAAGTGCCAAAGGTGCAATAGCATGAGGCTGGGTTAAGTTACACACTGTGCAGAAATCCTAAACTTGAGTGGCCACGCGCTCGGTTGCCGGTTGTTTGCAAAAACTGTGTCTTTCGACCGGCATTCTGTCAACATGCCGGGCGTAAATCTGCCTTCGTAGTCGGCAAGGACATGTGCAACACACCGAGCACAAGTTCTTACCATGTCATAATTCATAATATATAAATATAAATATAAATATAAATATAAATACAACTAATATAACCTTAACAAGAACGCTGCAACAATGATAGAATGTTCCTGGTCACGCAGGCCCTTGTAACGCACCCGCCTTTTGCCATCAAACTGTCTTGAGTTCGCCCAGAAAATTCAGCCAAGTGCTTGGTCAACCAAGCAACATCTGGCAGGTAGTTTGCTAAAATTGGCACTGCTGGCAAGGTTGGGAAGCTGGCCGGTCATTTCAAGTGCAAGTGCGCTCGAGATCGCAGATGCGATTTCGCGATGATTGTGCAATTCTATTGGGTTCTATGGTCATCAATGCAGATGACGCCGGTGTACCTGCGGCACAAGAAACTTCACACACTGAATGTTCGGTTTTGTAATCAGCTTTCTGACATCCAAGGCCACGTCAGGATCTTGCAGATGTAAAGAGTTCGCCTCCTCCCGCCGGCAAGTCCGATGCACTCGCTTGCCACGAAGACTACTCCGGAGCGTGCCCTTGATCGGCGAGGTCCTGGATCCTGCCTGTCCTCCGTCCCAAGACCATTATCGAACGACTCAGTACCTTCAAAGCACGCAGTCTGGGGTCTTCATCCTAAAATGCATCAGCGACTCAGAGAAAGAGCTGCTTCCAAAAGGAGCCACTTACTTTGGCAACAAAGCTATCGCTGGGATGACCCTGCAGATTTTAAAGGCTCCAGCTGCAGCTTCGCCTACTCCCTCGAATTGGGTGACACTCAGGAAACTCTCACTCTTTCGGCAAAGCGCATGTCAATGCAATTCAGGAACCGGAGGCCTCCATTTGCGTAACGGCGTGGCGAGTCTATACTGGCCCTTGTCCCGACAATACAGCATGTCGATGCGAGTGTGTCCAGCGAAATCCCATGAAGGTACAAGTCACATGGGAAGGTCCAGCTGATGAGCTTCTTGTAGCTGCATTGACCTTCTTTGCAGTAGCATGGACCTAAGCTAGGAACCCCTTATTAGGAAATCTTCGTGCTTCCATGCGTATCCTCAGAGAAAAAGCTTTTCAGAAGGATGGCAAGTGCGTTTGCTAAGCTTTGGCGCTTGCACGTGCGAGGTGCTAGTGCTCTAGTACACGCTCGGGCAGCGCTCTGAGGTTTACCTCGATGCACGACATGACTTTGCGGGTGTGGTGGCAGACATACATGCCGTGGGCCACAGACGCATGAAAGTGGTGGGGTGCATTCAGGCATTGACTTTTCGCAAAGGCATAGGTATTCGCACATGTTGGGATACCAGCCAGGGATGCAATCATTCGGGACAGAACACAACTTCTGCTGTTGGTGGTTGTTCTCAGTGCGAAGCAGTTGCCCCCCCCTGACTAGCGTTTCTTGCTTTGGTAATGCCGTTGTTCTGGTTCGAAAGGGGGTCATCAGTTTGTTCCAACGTGGTTGTTTGATCACGGTGGATAAGATGCGACCTATCCTTGACCGACAGGAGTTGTGGCCAAAAAGTAGGCAGCCCGAGTCCTTTCCAAGGCCTGGTGGCCAAAGGTGCGAACTGGAGGGATCTTTGCCGGTTGGAGCCTTAAGGGTTTTAGAGCTTTCTGAGCCTCCCACGCAAACAGCCTTGCGAGGCCATGACTTCGTGGACGGAGAGTTTCCAGAAGGCGATTTCTTCTGGCTTGCGGCCTTGCAAGCGGCTCGTGCCCCGGTCATGGAACGGGAAAGCCTCCGCAACGCCAAAACTGCTTTCGACCAGGTCTTGCCTGGCGTCGATGGTTCGACCTTCATCGTGCGCCAAAGCCTCAACGCCTCAGCCCTGCCAAGATCATCTTTCAGATGGAACCCCATGGGCCCGCTGGTCATGAGCCTAAATTCTGCCATGATCGTCGAGCTGCCTTGTGAGGCGAGGTCAACCTCAACCGCTACCCTTCCTTCTTCATCCTGAAGTCAGAAACCATCAGCGGTACCTAGCTCAAAGAGCAGCGGGGGCGATCAGCTTGCAACTTGTTCTGGCATGTGTTCGCGTGATGAGGCTTGCAACCCTTGCAAGTTCCCACCGAGAGCAAAGTTCTTGAGCTCTATGCTAACAGGCGATGCGAGAGCCGAGCAGAATGCGCAAAGCCGGAAATAGTGTAATTCCGCAAGGAGCAAGTACTTCAAGCTGTGGATGGAGCACAAGTCAAAGAGCCGATTCCCTGGGCCCTCCAGCCGCTTCCACATGCCATCGCTTGTCTATTTGGGATCGGAAGGTCCGAACTCAAAGAAGTTTGAAGCTGCTTGCAATGCTGCATGCAGTCCGGAGCTCTGTCTGGACTCTCTTCCGCATCATTGAAGACTCTAGATATCGAGGTAGGGATTGCTCCGAGCGGGTGGCGCAGTTCACTCCCACGAGCGACTTGTCGGGAACTCAAACAAAGCTTGCCTGCGACAGAGAGCCGTGCTCTGCGAGGAACCTCAGCTTCCACTCTACGACCCTTCGCTTGCGGACAGGCTGGGGTTGATTTCGAGTGAGGGGAGTTACGCCTGAGATGTGCGTTCATGTGTCAGGGACGGGATACATGTGCAGCTGAAGTGGCGGTGGATGTGCAGCTCTCAGCCTCCAAGCACTGCAACCGCCTATTCTGTTTTGTGGGAGTGCCGCAGGTCACCGCGTACAAGCAAGTGTGTCTGGAGCGATGTGCTGTAAGAAGCTCGGGCGTTGCAAGAAGCCGCTCCCACTGCTAGTGGGACTTGCCGCGAAGAATCCAGCGAAGCAGTCTGGCTTGTCGGCTCAGCGAGGTCACATGCCAGCAAAGACTGGAGCTCTTCGCAGCTCACGGAGTTCTTGTCTCAGTTAAAGCAGTGGGGGACCATGCAAGCGCCCACATTGGCAATGCATCGGAATGTGTGGAGCTGAGGATCAAATCCAAGCTGCTGTGAGACAAAAAAGGGGTCCTTTGAGAAGTGAGCTGTTGCTGCTGTCAGCACTGTCAGCACTGGCAACTGTAGTATGTTTGCACGCCCTGGGCATCCTGCCCTCTGTTACGCCGTCTCGAAATGATCACATGCTGTGGGAGAGCAGCACTCGAAACAACGATGCGGCTACGGCGGTGAGGAAGCCGTGAGGTATGGAGAGGGGACATGGGCACCACTTATTGTTGTGCCGAAGTGCTTTCGGCTCGGCTCGCTCGCATGCGCCTTAAGCTTCCGTGGGCGTAGACGGATGGCTCCGATGCGTGCTCGCTCTCCCCAGGATGATGCTGTGGGTGGAAATCGCCTCCCGCCACCGCCATCATCATAACCACCATCACCACTGTCATTTGCGTAATCATTATCCCCATCGACCGGGGAAGCAGACGCAATCGATCGATGCTCCTGGATGTGAAAATGACGAGGTGACCGCGGATGATCTTGACGGCGGCAAGCGCCTTGTAGGTGACACCGTAGA
Source organism: Symbiodinium sp. clade A Y106 (assembly GCA_003297005.1). Classification (NCBI taxonomy): domain Eukaryota; class Dinophyceae; order Suessiales; family Symbiodiniaceae; genus Symbiodinium; species Symbiodinium sp. clade A. Next base: position 19,854 of record BGNK01004969.1, on the reverse strand, counting down.
CAGACCCGACCACAATACGTTATCTTCGTTCCTTCTGCGGATCTGCCGCAACTCGACCGGAGGACCCTGAGGTTCGCTGCGGCTGGAATGAGGCGCCAGGCGTACCTGCCAATTCCGAAACAACCTCTGCTTTCGGGTCCCTCGAATCGCCAACCTTCCGATTCTGCCTTTGCCTTGCAAGACGGATCCTCGATATGAATTTAAAAAGGGGCACCTTTCCGTGCCTCCAAAGGCAATCGGCCGGACGGTGCGTGGACGGGTGAAGTCGACCAGATCCAACGGAACATCAAGTGCCCACCCATGCAACCCTCGTTTTTGCTTAACAGCTTCTTCGGGCAAAACATGATGCGCATGCCGCATGTGTTTGGGAAACATGTCGAGTGATGGACATCGTCATACTCATTTCCATACATCTTTGGGCTCCTTAGCGGCTCATTTGCTGGGCAGGCCAGTGTTCCTGGCCTCAAGGCTCAGGACGCTGTGACAGTTCCCCGGATTGAACTGGACATCCTTGTGAAGAGTTTCGTTTCGGAGACTGCTTTAAGGCAGCTTTAGCTGGCATTCCTCATTCAGCCGGATGCTGAGCAAAGAAGTGCCTGGGTTCTTGCATTGCTGCCTTGATTGCGTGGAGGTGGTGAGCCGGGATGAGAGCCAGAGGGTGGTAGAGGCCTACGTTTCTGCCACGCCGCACGGATGCAAGATGGGTGACTCGAGTCGTCTAAGTTCTTGCTCTCTCAACCGGAGAGAGCTCCATCTGCCAGTTTAAGCTCGCGGTCCGCAAAAGACCTGCAGACGGTGTCTGTGTTCCACCACTTAGTGCTGAGACAAAGGTGGGGCGAGGAAAAGAGCCTGTCGGACGAAGACAACGTCGCCTTCGATGGGCGCGCAGCTCGCAATGCCAGACAGAGACGTGCATCCTAGGATTCAACATGGATTTCGGCTCGCACAACCTTCTGTGTGTCCGCCAGGGTGATGATTTCGACATCGCCCCAACATGCGAGCATACAGTTGCTCAGCTAGTAGCATGATCTCGCCCTTTTCTGGTTGAGCTTGACGATTCCGAGGTATTGCTTAGGCCCGCAGCCCGGCATGAACGCTGCAGATGTGTCGGTTCCCATGAGACGGAAGCTGAGGTGTCCTTTGGGGATACGCGGTCAGAGGCCCGTCCGGTTTGAGGGGCTTGAGGGGTGCCAGTTTTACGTTGCCGCCCCTGAGAGGCCTGGTTAAACGGCTGGCCCTTGATCGCACCTTGGACACAGTCCCGGAGGCACCAAAGAAAGGGACGACATCAGCTTGCACAACAACAGTGCGAACACATGGTACCTGCAGGCGCTGGCGACACGGAAGCAGCAGCTGGAGCGCGCTTTGGAGTTTCACCCAGAACGGCTTTGAAAGCTGTGCCGCGCGTTCCAGCATCTGCATCGGGCGTGTGCTTTCACAGAGGCCATCGGGGATCCGAATCCCAGCCCCTCCGACAGCTCTCCACCAGGCCGGTTCATGCTTCCATCTTGCCACTACGGCTGAGCTTTTCATGGCCGAGCTTTCAGGCAGGTCGAGCTTTCTTCAGTACGCCAGCGACTTCTTCTCGCACAGCGACTGGGCAGCTGCAGGGCCGCAGCTAACGAGCGAGCCTTTCTTGGAGCGCCTCTCACAGAGCGCCGGCGCCGTCTGAGCCGTCTGAGGCTCTGTGCCAGCCTGTGAGTGGTGCCGTGCACGTGATCGAGGCGGAGCTCCAGGCAGCGCTAGCTTTTCCTGTGCCTCAGTGCCTCCTGCCTCCTTTCATGTTCTCTCGGGTTTTGCCGGTGTCAGGAGGCCATGCACGCCATGGCCATCCTGGCAAGCCTGGAGTCGCAAGACTTTGCTCGGAGCTTTTGCGGCTCACGTTGCCGCTGACACAGCTTGGCCACGGCCCAGGACGAAGACTTCGAGGTCGTCTCGGGCTCCAACGAGGTGCGCCCGGAGAGTAGACAACGAGCAATCAACGCCAGAGATCTGCGAACATCTGCGACCTGTCGCTAAGCCTGGAAGGACTTTGAGAATGATTTTCGAATCGATGCAGTGCAAGCCTCGATTCGACGTTTCTGATGACAGCTTTAATGATCAGGCGACACTAAGTCAGGACTTGTTTGACTTGTTTTGCAGCATTTGGTAGGTGTTGCTGGATCAGGCAGAGTGGAAGGCTGGGCAGGGTTCTCGCAAGACTTGCCATTCCACCTAATAGCGAATAAGTTAGCTGCGCAGAAGTCTCAGCTGTTTCGGCCAGGGCTTCCAATACAGGGCGATCGTCTATGGCTGCCTACTAGCAGATGCAGAGGTCAGTCCATGCGTTTTTTGCTGGCCAGTGACATGCTGCGAAGCCGGTCAGCACTTCAGCCCTGTGCATTTCGACCTGCAAGCAAGCAACAAGTCTACGAAACCTCCGAAGACTCAGACAGCGGCTCAATCTCTTTCAAAGGGGAGGGATCTCGGTGTTATGCAACACCGCCGCAGTTTCAGTGCCTGTAAATCCTGAATAGCATAAAGTTGAAGGAGGACCCGCAGAGGGATTCGGTGATGGGTGGGGGGGGGGTGTGTTTTGGAGGAGTGTCATCAAGCAACGGCCTCCGTGCATATTGTTCAAAGGTTGAAGGCCTTGGTCCTGCTTCAGAAGTGTGAGGCTTAGGTTCTTTCACTAGAAACCGCGTGTGTCTGAGTTCAGCGGGCGTACCTGCTGTTCCCAACTGCTTTCGGGTTAAGGGCTTAGTACCAGGAGATGAGGCATTTGAAGCACAGATAAGGCTCTCCAGCGTATAGCTGGGTTGAGAGTCACGAGGCTAACGCTAAAGGGTTTGGTGTTAGGGCGGAGACCACGTCTGAACTAATATGGCTGCATGCATGCAACTCGTGATTGTGCGCATACCCTCGACCCCTACAGTCGGTGAGCGCATGAGTCGATCAGGTTGTGAGTGTAGGAACGGCCACGGACACAGTGCAGGGCATCTTGGACACTCACGTTGGGCCGCTGCCGCGAAGCCGACGCTCTGCCTCTCGGACGCTGTACTTGGTGCAAGGGTGGATGGGGGACGAGGGGAATTGCTGAATCCACGCAGCTGCGGCCAGTGGGTCAAGACCCTCGTCCAGACCAACGCCCTGTCCGATGTGCGACCAGATCAAAGTCGACGGGTTGTCATCTCAGATGCTAGCACGCTTTACTTCGATCAATGTCACATGCTCCTATTCCAGGTCGCTGCTGGCATCTTGGCGCCGATCCAACGTGTCGCCTGCGGCTGAGGGGCACTTGAGCACACACGCGGTGCAAGTTCCAGTGGCAGCCATGCCTCTTCCGAAGGCCAAAGTCCTTCGTGAGCGAGTGCTTACCACGAAGCTCAGGGAAGCGCGTCGGAGCGGAAAGCTTACACCCGTTGTCCTGACGGTTCTGACATATGCTAGTGCAGTGCTGAGGCCTCACCGAACTCTTGGAAGCCAGTGCGGCCTCAGCCGCGGCAGCCTCTATAGCCGCCGCCGCTGCTGATCAGGTCCCGTTTGCGCTTTCGTGGTATGGCTGTGGAGACCTGCCAGTTGTGTTCCGGGGCAGGAGCCCGGGAAAGAAGCCGACCCCGAGCTCGATCACTCTTGAGCACCACGTGCATCGCAGAGTGGACTGCGCAGCAAATCGCATAGCATGGCTCCACAAGTGAGCCCAAAGAGCAAGACCAGAAAAGCGCGCGCAGGATCGCTTCCACATCCGCAAAAGTTTGAGAGCTCGGGCAAAGGTGGCGGAGTCAAGTCAAGAACCAAGACAGGTCAGAGGAAGACACGGTTGACATTGGAGGTCCTGCTAGGAATGACAAGGGTAAAGCGACCTGTGCTGATTGTGCTGCCTGTGCGTGGCGGGTACGAACAAATGCAGATCCGATTCTCACCGAATTAGCTGGAAAGTTGGGCAGATTTGCTTTGAAACGTGTGCATGTCTCATCGTCTCGCAGGAAGAGATCGAGGAAATGGCTCGCGACGTCCGCGCCAGTTGCAAGATGGAGGAGCACAGCATCGAGAGCTTGCTCTGTGACACACACGGTGTAACTTCACGTATGGATTTGCCTGTTGGAGTCCTTGGCCCGGAGCTTTGGCTTTGGCAAGCTTGCTTTTGGCGGTTTTGGCTCTCAGCAGTCCGATACTCGAAGCCCGGAGCCTCCGCTGCCTGCCCAGGGCCTAACCGGAGCACTCTTCGTGTTCGTGCCGCGGGTGCTCTCGAATGCGTCTTTTCAGTTCCTGGCAAGGGCACGGAGGGACACTTCTAGCTGTTGGACATGGCGCTCGCAACTCAGGTGACTGGCATTTCAGAGCACGGTAGTTGTTTGTTTGGGCTCAGGCGGGACTACTATGCCTTGCTGGATATCCCTCGATCCGCAACAACCCGGCAAATTCGCTCGGGATACCAGTGGGCGGGGACCCTGTGGGTGCTGTACAGATGAGACGAATCTCCCACTGCGTGCCTCGCTGGCAGCTGCGTATTTCGGCACGAGCGGAGGCTGCGGCAAAGTGGCATCCACAGAAGAATCCGGGTGCGAAGGCCCGCAGTACACTGACTAGTAAGGGAAGCCGTCTGCTGCAATAGCCGAAGAAGGCTTTGCGTTGTCTTTGAGAAGTGTCGGATAAGGGGTACTTTACCAGGTAGAGGCGCAGTCGCGCTTCCGGGACATTGCAGAAGCTTATGATGCGCCTTTGCATGCAAGTACTTCTAGTCAGGGTGGAGACAGTGGAGACATTTGCAGTTGGCACATGCGTATATGCAATCTGTAATTAAAGAACATGCAGTGCTCAGGTGCTAATAGATCCGCTGAGACGACAGCAGATGCAAGCTCAGACTTCGGTACTGGTAGTTAGTTGACGAAGGTTCGAGGTTCGTACAGCTTCAAAGCAGAATTTCATGGTCTCGCCAAGGTTCGATGCCCATGGAGAGGTCGGCTTGAAGACTCTCGCACGCAAGTGGTAGTTGAAAGGGAACGCAGTCACATCTCGAGGATTTGCGCTGGAATAGAAAAACCACCAGGAACCCGCCTCACGACGCAGATTTCGAGCCTTACCAGCTACTTGGACTCGTTTGCAGCCATGCTCGGGATGTCTGTTGACATGAGCGGTGAAGCAATGTTTGTCTGTGCGCGTGTGTGGAGTAAGAGGTATGTGGGCGATCCCTTCGAGCTTTTCAATCAGTTCTTTTCCTCTGCCGACCCTTTGAGCGTGGCGTGCGTGTCGCAGCAACAGTGCGGGCGCATGTAGTCGTGCTCACAAGATGTCTTTTGCAGGTACGAGCCGGAATTGGAAGACCTTCCAGTGCTGCCCTCCATGCCAAAGGACTTTGTCAAGATAGCCTGCATCTGCGCAACATGATTCCTTGGCATCGCATTTCATGTTGTATTGTATTCGTGGAAGGAGCCGACAATCGAGATGGAGGCCTTTTGCAGCCGTCGGGATGTTGAGTTCTTGACCTCCGCAGCTCGTCCAGCGCAGATCGAATGCACCCTTGGCGAGCTCAAGGAGGGCAGCACCAGGTTCGGGGCATTTCGGGTTTGCAGCGTCAGCCTGTCATCTCCGTAGTCCGTAGTGCCAGGTGCGTGGTGGTAGAGCGAACCCGGCTGGGTCCAGGCTTCCTTCCATACCAGGCCAGGGCCCCAGGGCCCCCTGCAGGGCCCCAGGGCCTCTCCTTAGAACGGATGGCAGACGACTGAGGAGAAGAAGCCAGTGACGCTTCCCATCAGACCGGGCTGGCAAGCCGGAATGAGGTCTGAGCGTACTGTTGAGCGTCACTGGCCGTAAATTTCGTGATGTGAGGATCATCTTCAAGGGCGCTGGCAACCACAGTCATAAGGACAACCAGCCAGATACTCTCACAACGGGCTTGAGAACATGTTCGCGCCGCTGAAACTGTTCGCATCAAGGCCTGGAGACCTTGCTGTTTGCATCAGCCAGAAAGTCGAACTGGCATGGTTGTTTTTGCGCCACGCTCCGGTGTGCATTTTGCCTGCGCCACCGGACCTGTCTCATTCTAACCTCAAAAGCATGCTCACCTGTTCTCACTGAATCTGCTGTTTCTGGGTATCGGTCAAGCAGCTGTACGGTAGTGCGCTGTACCACGACTCAGGGACAGCCAAGAGCCATTCGGGCTGACCACTCGCTCGCACCAGCAGCAGGAACAACAAGAACTAATAATACCAACGATTGAGTGCTTGTGAAGATTAGCCAAGATCTTCCAGCAGAGCATGCATCGTGAAAGCTGATATCCGTGGTAACGCGCTTTTCGCAATGGCGGTGCAAAGCTGAGCTTCTGTCAAGAGCTGTGGGCCTGCAGTGCTCTTGAACATCTACCATTTGCCACGAATCAACCTATCGAGATGCGGATACAGGAAGAATCGCTTGTTGCAACTTGTGCCATCGGTGCCCACAAAATCTAGGTTTCTGCTTTCTCAGGCATCACTACTCTCAGAGGATCTGGACTCATACAGTGGCCAGCTCGGCACTCAGCCTCGCCAGGTATCGTGCCATGCATCCCAGCAAAGACTCCATGCACGATGCCGAACTTCGTGGAGTCAGGTATGGGACGCATGGTGCCATCCAGCGGTTGCAGTTTATTGCAACGCAGGCCAGATCTTACACCGGAGCACGGTGTCTTCGAAAGAGGAGAAACGTCTCGTTTACATCAACTTCATCACCTGGCCGAGACGCAAAAAGTCAATCTCAAGATCGATGCCCTGAAGCTGGTTTCTCAGACCACTGTTGCATCTGCAGTACTCGTAGGCATGCCCTAGATGCCTCCGATCGCTGTATCGAGGAGCAGCACGGATTAAGTCATTAAAGATGCCGTCCAAGATCCGAGGCTGTGTTTGGATTTGATGAAGCGCACGACGAACTGCAAAGGGTGACGGGCTCAGCTACTGAATCGTTTGTTTCGCTTCTGTCCCGTGACCACGTGTGTGCAGCTTGTGCCATTGTAATTGTATCTAAACTGCAAGTACGAAAACGTCTCGAGGTATACGGAGGTGCATAATAGACTCAAGGACTCATGTGATTGCTGGTGCGTGCTACTTGCTGTGATGCCCCGCAATTAAACTCGCATGCCCAGGAGCTGTTGGAAGGGAACGAGTCAGCGGTGCCACCGTATGACCAAGTGTGGGTGCCTCCAGCTGCAAACTTGGCACTTAGGCTTCAGACAAGATCAGTCCAGCCATGGTCACATGCTTCGCGGCGCGGCAGGTAGAAGCCACGCAGAAGCAGAACGGAATCCTCAAGGAGAGCTGGATCAAGCAAGACTTGCAGAGGCCCGTTTGGCCCCTCTGCCGCAGGACCTCTACGAGCAGGACCTGAATCAGGTGCACATGGTCGTGCAAGCATGCTGTTAAAAGCACCAGTGACTCGCTCCGAAACCTGCGGGAGGCCAAAGCGTCTCAGATGAAGGAGAACATCCGACAGTCACAGCCTTTGACTTTGCGTGCCCGCTTTCGTACCTAAGCATGCTGACCGAGGTGCTACCATCAGCTCACCAACCTGTGCCTTGAACAGGGCGACTACCCGACCGCCGGGGCCAAGCAATTGCCGTATCAGTGGGTTTCGGTACGGCCTGTATCTTAGGCTGAGAAATACTTGGCGAGGAGCCGTGAGTTCTGCACAGAACCTCAGGCAGCGTTGTTCCCACGACCGCATCCCATAGCCGTGGCAAGCACGCATGACTTTGTAATTTCGATTCGCCCAGGGATCTGAGATCCGTCTGACGGTGCAGGCCGTGTTCGCGACCTGTATGACCATCATCAGACTGCGAGCTTTGCAGCAAGGACCCAAGACAAGACGCTTGCAAGTCTTGCCAGCCTTCCCGTGAACAGAGCCTTGACTTAGGCGTCAGTATTCTGATATCCAGAATTTCACCAGCAAAGCCCACCACACTCCATTCAAGGCAGCTGCTCTCGGAAGCAGATGGAGACAGCCTGCGAAAGACCACTTTCGGTGACAGGATGAAGCCAGCCAATCAAGAATTTTTGCATCATATGGTCTGTGCTGCTCTCGGTCCATTTGAACTGAACTGAGTCTCCACATGAGTGTGCCAGGCCCCAAGGTTGCCGAACCGCTCTTGTTGCAAGGTACAACATGACAACTGGCAAGTACAAAGATGCCGCCACGAGCTTCTCGCAGGTGAAGCCGCAGGACACAGTTCACAACTGGCAAGACTGCAGCATCTGCATTTCCAGAATCCGTCTGGTTAACGGCAGATAAGTTTCGGATTGACAACTGCACCAACTCCAGGGATGCAACACAAACAGCAGATCGGCACTTCGACAGGCACATGTGTGCAGGTCTGAGGAAGGAGACGTTGGCGATCGTTCGAGGAAGGGGAAGCTCAGAAAATTACTGCAAGCCGTGGCAACATCCGACTGTTCGTCTCTTCGGTAGGTAGGAGCTTTGCAAAGGCTTTCTGGTCTGAGGTGCCGCTTGAAACGGATTCGTTGCAGAAAGTTGGCCAGAGCGGAGTCAGGATGCATTCGCTTTTGCTGTCACCGCACGGGCGCCCAAGAGCCACCAGGGGTGCCATAGGGGCGAGGAGGCGCCGCGCTCTCCCCCAGCCGACCGGCTGTGCGCCTGGCTATCACTCCTATCACTCTCCTATCAGCTATCACCAATATTGACAACATCTAGCTGGCGAAACTTTCATGCACCTTTGAAGATGTGACATGTGCACAGCATCAGCGCCCAACCTTTGCAATTGGTGCTCGCCTCCTTCGCTCAGGTGTTCATTGTAAGAGCGTTTTGGCCATGCGCTGACTAGTGACTAGCACCTCCCAGTTGGCCTTCTTTGAGGGCAACCTGCACGGAACAAGCACCGTACAAGGGTTCTGTCAAAACGACCAGAAGATAGCAGACATAGCCACAGAACGTCCACACACCGTGTGCTGCACAACGAAGGATCTGGGCAGTTCCTTCTCAGACATTCTCAGCCCTCAAGATGCAGAGCGCTCTGAAGTCTTGGCATGCAAAGTAAGCTGCAATGTGTTTCCCTTGAACTCTTGAGGTGGCTTTGTACGGAGTGCTTTGTGGCCTGGGCTCACTGGATCGGGCAGAGGCCCGCTGCCCACTGGCCTCCCGTGCACGGGCAGGGCCGCGTCGTTGCAAAAAGGTGCAAAGCAAGCTCCTGGATTCGCCGACCTTCCGAGAATGCCTGGACATGGCTCCGTTGAGCTCTGAGTCACATCCACTCACACTCAGGGCCGTATGTGTGATCGCCTGGAAAGCCAGTGAGTGGAGCTTCTGCACTGCCAGCTGTCTGCCTGAGGCAGCTCCGTGATCTGGCCATCGACTTCTGCAGCTGCAGGCTGGTGCAGGGGAGAACCAGGACAACTATGGTGCTGTACCAGGCTAGAGCGAGACAGGAAATCGTAGTGTCGCAGTGCACTTTGGGCTTTTTGTCCCTAAGTCCTAAGCAAAGTTGTTTGTGGAAGAGTTGCATTCACGACTTTACCATGCTGAACACAACTTCCTGTACAGGGCAAGGCTGACAGAACTCGGAAAGAACAAAGCTTTGTAGCAGCATTTTTGGTTTCAGAACCTCAGACGTGACGTGTAGGTATGCAGCTTGCTTGGCTTCTCTCGACCGCTTGAAGGAGTTGTGTTGCGAAGGAGCGCTCCGGCAACGTGTTTCAATCACACCAGGAGCCACTGTCGCTGGATGTGCACCTCAGTGGCCAAGTGGTGGAAGACTGAGACGAGCCTACACCATGTGTAACCCAAGAAGCTGCGTGTCTTTGTCAAAACATATCATATCGAAGCGTTTTTGCGAGGCCAACCTTTGTGAACAGATCCGGAGCAAAGGCATCTCTGGTATGCTTCTGCAGAAGTGAAGGAGGTGCATGCATAGCCTGCATAGCAGAGGTATTGTTCAGTACTTCGCCCCCTTCCTGTCTGTGTCTCTCCACCGCATGGCGGAAGCCTTCAATACCGATGTGGAGTCAATGCAGAGGGAGGTCGGGCTCTTAAGCCGGTGTTATTTGGCGGTGCAGGTTTTCGTCAAAATCTCGCTCGGTCGAATTGCCCCAGGTTGCGAAACTCATCGGGCAGCGTCAGCTGGATGCAAAGATCGATTCGCAAAGGACAGTCGCATGCGCCAGGGACTGTGCTGGTAGCTGCTAGAGTCTGCTAGAGTCGGTAAAGCTCGGCAAGTGCACGAGGAAGATCCTTCATGCAAGCCACGCAGACCAAAGACGCTCAACGTGCACCGCCTCACGTAAATTACGTTCGCGTCTGGTGACTGAACGCGTGTTGAAGGTACAACAATGCCCTGCGTGTCAGCAATGACTTTCTGGTCGTGAGCCCACTTTCACCTTCCAGTACAATATGTGCAGTACAAGCATTCCGAAGAGTGAAGGCGTACATGTCAGGTGCCTTGCACATTGGACTCAGGACAGTACGCACGCTCTCATCCTGCGCATGAACTTGTGACTGGGATGCATGGTGGAAATGCACAGGACCCACAGCTGCTGTGCTAGCTTCCGCTAGTGTGATTTTGTTGTGGGTCTGTCTTGGAGAGATGCCGTCTGTTCATCTCTTCTTGTGAAGACTTGCGCAGTCATCAACTACATGAGGTTGAAGCATGACTTTGGCGCGGAACTCGGCTTCCGCTATAGGTCGGCAGGGACTGAGCATGATATCTTTCCTGCGGAGGCATCTACCTGGTTAGACAGAAGAAGTGACGGCTGAACCGTGGCAGAGTATGTTGCGGAGCACTGCAGCATGAACGCAGGAGAAAAAGTCAAATTTCTTGAACTGCTCGTCAAACTGGAACAGCTGGAGCACCTGGTGATTGACCAATGGCAGGCGCAGCCTGCATAAACATGTCTGAGCCGTATGCTGTTTCACCGACATCGCTGCTTTCACCGATATGTAACTCTCTATGCTTTCGGAGGCTTGTGGCAACCCACAGCGCTGTCAGAATCATGGGTTTCGTCTTGTGTGTTGTGCCGTGCTTGGCCTGTCAAACACTGAAAGGCTGCAGAAAGGGCCCTCTCAATTGAGATGCCAGTCGTTCAATTCGTGTTTGTTCATATTTGTCAGAGATGCACGAGAAAACGGTGAGTTGCAGCAGCCGGCAGCAGAGACTTGCAAGATTTCTGTTCTCCTCCTTGGCATTCTTGGCCCACGCACAGAGTCTGTACAGGATGGTCGGGTCAACTTCGCGGACTTCGTGAACCTACTGAAATGAAGGGTGCAGCCGATGAAGTTGCGCCGTGCAAGGCGGCAACACAGGTATGCAGTCAGAAAAGCGCAGTGTAAGTGAGCTTAATTCATTTGCACAGGTTTCACTACAAGGACAGTGCAGTGCTAGGATCGCGTAAAACAAGCACAGAGCCCGTGCAGGTAAACCATAGCACCCCTCGAAAGCCTAAACCCTCAACCTTAAACCCTGATTACCTGGTTAACCCTCAACCCTACAAATCGACATATTGTGTTCAACACCCTTAAACCATGACGCAGCCGAAATCCGAACCGCCACTGGCGCCACTCGCGCCACTCGAGCCACTCGCGCCNGTTTAGAACAGACTGTGCGTAGGCATAAGTGGGCCTGGATGCAGCAAGTCCAAGAGAAGTAGGGAACTCCCGGAGGGCTCATGCCCGGCATCATGCAACCTTCACATTCTGGCACTGCAGACCTCTCACGCAAGAGTGCGTAACAAGAGTCATTTCGACCTTGGATGCAGCACCATGGCGGCCACACTGCCACCCAGTCCAAGTTGCTGTTGTTCCAACAGCATCAGGCCAAGACTGTGCTGGGTTAAGCGGCTTTTCGTTTCATAGTCCGACTGTGGCTGAGGCTGAAAGCTTCCGGGAAATCGCAGAAACTGCAGGTGGTGGAGCGACTGAGGTCGGTGCGCACTGAGTGCGGAAGATGTCATGGCTTGATTTTCAGAGTGTGGTACTGCAGGCTGAACGGTTTTCTGACTGATGCCAAGGTGGGATGGGCCGATGTGATGCGCAGTGTCTAGGTTGTTCAGAACTGCAAGACCCCGGCGCACACTAGGAGTACACAGTTGCCATCAATGCAGTCGGGCGAGCCGATGCATGGCCTCAGGCTGGCTTTCAAGCTTGTGGAACCGCAAAGATTCCCTGGTGGCTCTTGCTCTCCAAGGCGCTTGGCCTCCTCGGCGCATTGCTTCAGGAAGGCTTTTCATGGGCGGAAATCCGCGGAAATCCGCCAATCCTCATCGCTCCGCAGGTCTCCAAGCTAACGAGATTAGCTTTGGGACAGCGATCAACTCCGCTTTAGCCTCAGCTCGGGCTCGGACCTATCTTGGGTGAGACAAGGCTTCGCGTTGTGCAGGTGAAATCATGGATCACTGGTTTATCGCTGTTAGATGAGCTTGTCCAGCGAGGCATTTCTTTCCTTGCGTCTTGGGGATCCCACTCCATCCACGCTTGCCCATGATCTGCAGGTCTGCCTTTGTCAGCAGCTCACGTGACTGTGCAGACCTTAGTTGCAAAGATGTTCGCACAGCGGGTCTACCTGTTCACATGCGGCTCAGAGGCACTGATTCGGGTTTGCACTGGGTCCCTACAATGGACAAGGACAAGACTGCCCAGTGCTCACCGGGACCCAGGCTGCCCCAAGTTTTCCGCAGGAGTTTGCACCTCTACCAGGCAGCTCTGGTGCCGCAGCTGTGCCAGTTTACAGTTTGACATAATATCACCGTCCCAGTTTCTGATGCCGTTCGTGAAGTCTTTCGGCTCATGCAGGTAGAGGGGCAAATCCACTTATGTAGCCTGCCCACAAAGCATTGAAAGCCGTGATTGAATCACGTGGTTCACGGCAGAAACTGAAGTCAGGTCTTAAACTTATTGAAACCCCAGTCTGTGAACTGATGGACATGTAGTGGTGAGCTGCACAGTCTCGTTCCTGGACGCGCAGCGCGTGACACGAATGCATGGGGTGTGCCCATTTCTCCTGGAAGCACCCAGCAGCGGAAGGCAAAGGCAACATCGATGTAATGATAAGTCGATCCCACAGCTTAGAGGATGCAAACGCAGATTTCTTGGCTTCCTGGATATGCAACGTTTGTAACAGGAGCGGCCTGCGCTTTTTCTACAAACATGGTTTGTCAGGGTCTGCAGCACTTGACAAAGGCCGGCGAAGACTCCTGAGAGATGCACTTGAGGTGGCCAGCTGTGTAGCAGCTGTCGCGGTTGCAGTTGCCGTCCAGACGGAGACGCAGCTGGCAAGCGAAGTTGTTTGGGCCGCGCAGCACTCCAAGCCCATCATACTTCTTTATGATTCGTCACTTCCCTTTGACATGCAGGCATGGCAAGACAGCTTCCCGGAGCTGTTCCCTTCACATGTCGTGAGATATTATGGGAAGGGTCACGAAGCATGCGCCGACGAACTGGTGCGAGCTATTCAGTCAGTCAAGATGGCTAGCTCGTCTCAGGCTGTTGGCGCACCCAGCACGAGCGCCACAAAGACGATGTCTGACGACGTGATGTCGGACCTGTCTGACAGCGGATCTGTGGAAGCACAAAGCTGCTTTTCTGATGAAGCCTGGCAGGCCGCGCTGGAGAGGATGCGGGAGTCGCAGCCCTCAGATTTGCCGAAGATTAGCTTCAAAGGAATTCTTCGAAATCGCGAGCGATGGACCCGGAAGCAGAGTGCAAAGAATCCCCCTTCACCATTTCTGGAGGGAGAGGTGCAAGAAGCCGTTCGATACGTCATGCGAGCCTTACCCAGTGCTTCAGAAGAGGCAACCTTGGAGCTTCTTTGTGCCGGTGTCGGTGTCAGCGAGTGCGTGGTCTCGGCATCCTTGCGTGTTTTAGCGGCGAGAATGAGCGGAGTCACTGAGCCTCTGCATCCTCAGCCGGACTTTGTGCAGGAGGTCTTTGCATGGTCGCTTGCTGCGCTGCACCGACACGTAGACAGTGTTGACGTGTGCACTTTTGGCATGGAGTGCTTGCGAGTTTCGCATGGCCTGCTGCAGTCTTCGGGTGCGAAGCCCATGAAAGTCAGCAGCGTTGAGGCGGAGCACATAGTATGTGCGATTCGGAGCTTCCCATCATGCCGAGTCTTGCAGAGAAATGGTTTTTCGGTTCTCCTCCAGCATCTCCGAAGCCCAGACTCCTTCCGTGTGCAAGACAGCCCGGGAGCCATTGCACTGCCGGGTGGCGGGCTGGCTCGCATCCTGACGCGTGAAGGCGTTGCTGAGATGGCCTTGAAGGCGATGGACCCCGGAGACAGCGAGTTCCTTCGGGAAGTGTGCGCCGTATTGCAAATCCTGGCTGGCTCATCGCGTCACGTAAAGGAGCAAGGAGCCCACTTGCCTCTTGTGACACCAGTTGGCCTGACCTATTCGATTTCAGCGTGCTGCTTATCTTCGGCAGACCGAGGTTGCTGTTTGGGTCCATGAAAACCTGGGTCCGCTTGCTGCATCGTCCTTGGAAGCCAATCATGCTGACGTCCATAGTCTGCAGTCTGGACGGGAGATGGCCCAAACCAAGGTCCGGTGATGGTGAGTCCTTGGCCGTCCTAGAGCTGTTGGGCGCTCAGGCTAGTTTGCCAAACCAGCGAAGCCCACGGCGGAGTGTGACTGGTAAGTTCCGAGACTGGCGGCCCTTGCGTCGGGCGATGATGATGGGCAGGCATTGCATGCCATGCATTGTTGATCTCTCTGGCCCCCTCTTCCGTATCTTCGGGAGTTGTTGCACTTTGTCTGACGAAGAGGAAGCAGTTGGACAAGCTCAAGGCATCTTCGAGGTGCCGTTCGTCGTTCTTCAGTGCAGCTGTTCCTGCGAGTTTCGAGTTCTTCGTGCTCGTGCTCGCAGGCGCTCTACGACTGCTTGAAGAAAGGGTCTAGGGAGTCGGAGCAGGCGGAGCAGGTGCAGACTCTGCAGACCAGACAGGCCGGAGACATGAGGGTACCGGGATGCAGACCGCGGCAGTCTCACGTTGGGCCCAGGTCTTCACCCTGCTCTGCTTGTTGACGTCCCGCCACAGTGAGAACGGCCCCAAGTGTTGCATCTCCTTATGCCGTTATGCTTCGCATGTGAAGTGCGTGCTGCTTCGTGCGTCGTGCTAAGCCGTGCTATGTAGTGACTTTGACGAGGAACAAGAAAAGGTGTTGCTCCACGCTGAATGCCGGATTGCTGCGTGAGGCTGGTTTCAGTTTGACGACGACAAGTTGTTGCTTGCCTTTGTCTGCGAACCTGTGGCCACATGCTGCAAGGCTGTGCGAACTTGCTGCTCTTGCCAGGAAAGCCCCGCGCCTTGGCGTCTGGAGTGCAAAGCTTTCCCGAATCATACCGAGCGATCCAAGCATCGCGATGTTGCATACATTGAGTGCAGAGGAAGTCCGGTTGGCTGCTGGTGGCATGCTGGTCAACATTTGCCTGAGACTGAGCACTGAAATTTGGCTGCTGTTGCTCGTGCGGACAGCCAGGCAGCGACCCATCGAACATTTCAACAGCCATCGCCTCAGGTCTGTAGCTCCTCGGACAGTCGGGCCCCTTATCGGATCTGACGTCTGAAGGTCTTTTCAGTTGGTGCCATTTCAGCAGCAGACGCCTTGCAGTCTGCCACTGGGCCGGCCGAACTGCAGCTGCATCCTCAGAGCATCTCAGAGCCCTATCTTGCCATTTAGCAGAAAGTGCTTTCTTCTCGCTGTTTCTTGCAGGCTGCAGCGCTGTGGCACTGCCATCAGGCCAGGCTGCAAGACCGGCTCTGACTCTTTCCGAGGCGTGCACGTAGACATGTCAGTGCTGGTAAGGCATCTTGCCGGAAGAGGACCCGAATCCCTGGCACAATCCAGTGCCTGCCCCGGGTGTTGATGGGCATGGCAGGATCTACAAATACTGCCGGTTGAAAACTGCCGCTGCCTGTTGGTGACTTAATTTAGTGACAGTGGTCGTCGTCGTCGTAGTAGTAGTAGTAGTAGCAGCAGCAGTAGTAGTGGTCGTCGTAGTAGTAGTAGTAGTAGGCACTCCGGCCCAGCTGTGTCCCACTAGCGGGACGCTTTTCTGCCTGACTAGCTTTGCGTAGATGCCATGAAATGCAGACCCTGCCACTCAGCCTTCAGGGTATTCTGCTTCTACTCTTGTGTGCATTGTTGGCGACTTGGGTAAAACCAAGCCGCGGGATCTCCGCAAAGAATCCCCAGGCCCTTGACCTGAGGCCAGCCCCATGTATGAGGCAAGGTTGCCGCCAGGCTGCCAACTGGAAACGTGCACGGCATAGTCGACGTGCGACCAAAACATGTCGGAATGAAGATAAGCAAAGGCAGGCCGACACTATCGGTTCCCGTGCCNTGAGGCAAGGTTGCCGCCAGGCTGCCAACTGGAAACGTGCACGGCATAGTCGACGTGCGACCAAAACATGTCGGAATGAAGATAAGCAAAGGCAGGCCGACACTATCGGTTCCCGTGCCTGTTGTGTTCCACCCCATGGGTGCTGCGTCCTGTCAGCCCCAAGGCTTCAGGTGCATTCACACAGGTGCCCACTTGCCGGACGCAAGATGGGCTCCACGTTTACCGGTGCTCGCAGACCAGGCTGAAGGCAAAAAGGTGCCCACCGGCCAGGCTTCAGGTGCAAACATGCAGGTGCCCACAGGCCAGGCTCCAGGTGCACAGGTGCCCGCAGACCTGGCTCAGGGCATGCAGGTGCCCGGAGGCCAGGCTCCAGGTGCAACCATGCAGGTACCCGCAGGCCAGTCTCCAGGTGCAAACTTGCAGGTGCCTACCACAGGCCAGGCTCCAGGTGTGCAGGTGCCAGCAGGCTCGGCTCCAGACATAATAGAACGTGCTATCCGTATGGACCAACCCATGGGCTCAGGGCATCCAAGCAAAGCTAGTCATTCGCAGTGGCGGCCCGGTCCCAAGTCCGGGGTGGGTTCCTGGCTGAAAATCTTCCTTACTGCCACTCTGTTGACCAGGACTCATAATGTGAGGGTGCCAGCTCTTTCCGCTGGAGCTGGGGGAAGCAGCACATTCGTCCACGCTGTTTCACAGCAAGTGATTTATAGGTAACCAGGTCCTACTCACGCCTTTTGTGGCCAACTGTCAAACGCTTCCTCGCGTGAGCTTGTCGCAGACACGGCACTCCTTTCGTTTCCTTCAGATACCCGATGAGTGTTTAGCTGCAGATCACGCTACTTTGTCCCGAATGCTGACCGAAAGCTGGCGGCGGCAACCTACCCCATCCTGGGATGGGATGGCCCACACTGGGTCCCGGCCCCACGTATGCTTCGAGATGTGGTTTGGATATTGACGCTTGCGTCCCTCCAGGTCACAATTAGTATGTGCGAGAAAGCTGTGTTCCGGCGATGCTCTGCGGCCAGACCTCCCTTGGGTGCTGAATCTGTGGAGTGAGCCTAGTGGCGCCATTGACGGCCCCTACTGTCTGATGCTTAGTGTGCCGCCATTTTTGGTCACTGTGTTCATGCTTCTGCCAACCAGCCGTGTTAGCACACGATGCACTCGCGTCGTTTGTGCTCTGTGATGCCTTTGACAGTCTGAGCATTTTTGACTTTTAGTCGTACATTTGGTATCAACCGTTCGCATACCTAGTCAGTAAGTGCGAGAACTCTGGGTCTTGCGAATGCGCAGTAGGCCTCGAGTTTGCAGCTATTCGTAGCGGAACTCGACCTTGTGGTCTTAGTGCCCTAGAGGCACCGGTGCAATGCACCGCCATTAGCTGAAACGCGAAGCTGAGCAACCGGCTGCGATTGGAATGAAAATAATAGTAGTAGTAGTAGTAGTAGTAGTAGTAGTAGCAGTACTGGTAGTGGTGGTGGTAGTGGTGGTAGTGGTGGTAGTAGTCGTAGTAGTGGTAGTAGTGGTAGTAGTGCTAGTAGTGGTAGCAGTGGTAGTAGTGGTAGTCGTGGTAGTAATGGTAGTAGTGGTAGTAGTGGTAGTAGTGGTAGTAGTGTTAGTAGTAGTAGTAGTAGTAGTAGTAGTAGTAGTGGTAGTAGTAGTAGTAGAAGTAGTAGTAGTAGTAGTAGTAGTAGTAGTAGTGCAAGTGTTAGTGTTAGTGGTAGAGTGGTAGAGTGGTACGGGCAGTGCAGGCAGTAGAAGCAGTAGAGGTAGTAAGGTAGTAGACGTAGTGGAAGAAGTAGTAGTAGAAGTAGTAGTAGTAGCAGTAGTAGTAGTAGTAGTAGTAGAAGTAGTAGTAGTAGTAGTAGTAGTAGTAGTTGTAGTAGTAGTAGTAGTAGTACGGCTGATGGACAAAATCCTGCATGACCCTAAGGACTCTAAACTATGGGATTTATGGTATATTCCTTATAATGGGTAATGCAGGATTTTGTCCATCAGCCGTAGTAG
>BGNK01004968.1:20934-45775 GCA_003297005.1 Symbiodinium sp. clade A Y106 | reverse complement strand
GGGTTTCGCTTTTGTACGATATCCGACATGGCTATGTATTATTTAGCTAGGCATTTTATATTGTATACACAAAAAGCTAGCTAAATATACCCTAAAGGTATGGGCCACATATATGTATATATGTATATATGTATATATGTATATATGTATATATGTATATAAGTATATATGTATATATGTATATATGTATATATGTACATACATGTTATGCCTGTGTACATATGTAGACATAAATACTCCTTCGTGTATCTCGGTCTAGGTATGCCAGTGGAAGGTTTTGGGTTGAAAATGCAAAGGATTTACGATGCCTTCAGAGGGTCCGAAGAGCCAACCTGTACAGTTTTATTATGAATCTCGTTTGTGCTTCGGTTAGTCCAGCACTACACCTGTGAAGCAGTGTTGCTGCTCTTAGACTTAAAGCTTGTTGTCGTGAGTTCGGCTCGTGCATTGTGATTTAAGCAGGCAGAGAGGTTATCAGCACGATTCAAGGACCAGGGCGCAGGGTTTTTGATGTCAGGCCTTGTACAACGGTTCGACTCAAGCCCCACTTAAATCCCATATTCCACAGGTCTTGTCACGGGTCCGGGTCGCTAAGAGATCGGCTGGGTTTTCAATTTCAGGCATACTGGGGTTGTGGGTTTTGGGGTGTTATCTCGTGCGCTTGTTTTCGTGTGTTCATGCAGGAACCAGGACTTGCAGACAAGCGCTAAGCTGCATGGAGGTCTGGATAGTAGATAATCTTGTCGTCTCTGCGACAAGCCGAGAGTCGAAGTAAGGTTTCACAGCAAACTGGCAGGTGTGACTGGGCGAACTTATCCTGGGTGAGGCGCCCATTAAACGGTCGCGTTCTATGGATGCTCCCGAAACTTTAAATTATTGTGCAAAGGGCCAGCACAGAAGAATACCAAATCGCAAATACCGAACTCCTCCAGCTCAGACAAAAGCCGAAACTCCCACATGTCCAATGTTACCAATCCTTCGAAAACCAGAAAGCCTCGCTTGAAACAGCCCTTGCCCTCCAACCATCCTCCAGGCAGTCAACAGTGCTTGGCGGCATGCTTCGGGCTCCGGGAGGACTTCTCAGACGAAAGCCGCATAAGACAAAAAAGGGGTTGCTGTGAGATGTGCCGAGTTGACGGCTTGGGGGCTGACTCAGTGAAGCACGAGGCTTGCATCTGGTATTCCACCGCCAGTGATATCTGGCACGCCCGGCCTATTCTGAATGACGTCAGCAGTGCTCGTAGTAGTATGTGTTGTAATGAGTAGCAGTATCTAGCAGCGTGTAGTAGTTTGTAGAAATATGTAGTAGCATGTAGTAGTATGTGGTAGTATGTAGCAGTAGCAGTAGCAGCAGCAGAAGAGCAGCCGCAGTAGCAGCAGTAGCAGTTGCAGTAGCATTGTTATTCTATTACTACTACTATAAAAGTACCAGTAGTAGTACTAGTAAGTAAGTGAGTAAGTACTTGCTAGCAAGTAGTAAGCAGTAAGTGGTACGTAGTAAGCAGTAAGTAGTAGTGGTGCCATTATTATCAGCAGTATCGGTAGTAGTAGTAGTAGCAGCAGCAGTAGTAGTAGTAGGAGTAGGAGTAGTAGTAGTAGTAGTAGTAGCAGTAGCAGTAGCAGTAGTAGTAGTAGTCGTAGTAGTTAGAGTAGTAGTAGTAGTAGTAGTAGCAGTAGTACTAGTACTAGTAGTAGTAGTAGTAGTCGTCGTCGTAGTAGTAGTAGTAGTGGTAGTAGTAGTAGTAGCAGTAGCAGTAGTAGTAGTCGTCGTCGTAGTAGTAGTAGCAGCAGCAGCATCGGGAGTTGTAGTCGTTGTTGTTGCTGCTGTTGTTGTTGTTGTCCTTGTTGTTCGTGTTGCACGTCTCCCCCAGCAGCACACATTGGGAAGAAGGTCAAGCACCACCTTTGCAACTGAAGCTCAACAGCGAACGTGTGTGCATGTGTTTACAGTCCGTTAATGGCTTTCACGCAATTCGAGTTTGGGTAGAGCATGTAATCTCCGTGTCCTGCCAGCTGCATGAAGATGTGGCAGTGATGCGACGAATTCAGCGTTAGTGCCATGTTTCGACGGTTGAAAGCTTGCTTGCTACCGGCTGCCGAAACCCCCTTACGAACGTGTGCTTCCTGTGCAGATCAGCATACTGTTGGGCCTCACCTTCGATGCCTTCGATACACATGTTTTTGGGTTCAGGAACATACATCACCCTGCTATTGCTGTCAGGTGTGTAGATGTCTCGCGGGATCTGGTTCTAAACGCCAAAGCCAGCTAAGCAGATGAGCCCGAAACCCTCAACATGCCGCCTCAAGTACATCCCAAGCTTTCAATCCTTATCCCTGTGCCCCAGGCCCTGTGTGTTGAAGGAGCATATCGGGTCACAGGGTCCATCCTGAACTGCCACCGTGGATAGTTCGCTTGGGCCATTTCGTGCATTCAAGCTGGGGGCTTAGGATATTGTTCGGTTCAGGGTGTGGCATTTAGAGCTACCAAGAGAGTTTCACCAGAAGGGAGTAGGGGTTGGGTTTCACTGCACGTTTGCTCCATGATGGATCGGTGCAGCACACTAGATTGCAGATTCAATAGCAGTTGGAGTAGGTAGACATCTTAAGCACCTTAGTATTGATGAAGTCTTCATCAACTGCGGTGAGGGTGTTCTTGGCGCATGGCTTGCCATCATCCATGATGCGGAGCATTTGCCCGAATTGCGGCGAGGAGCCACAGAAAGGCGACTGGGCTGGATCCTTCTTCTGGAGCGCTTGCAATGGTCCTTCTTTTTGGTTTCGTCGTTGTTGCGTGTATATGTATACGCCGTTGCTGCTGCTAATACGGCCTTATACATTGAGTGCCAGACAAGTACTTTCACGAAGTGATAATTCTGTGAGTGTCACCCTCCACCTGTCTTATGATTGACCCCAGCTATACCAGCAATTTACAGCTTCATTGCTGTGATTCGTATGTGTAGCGCCGATTTAAGTTTATATGCGAAACGCTCGTCTATACGTGTGAATATGTGTATACATTTGTACATACACATGTGTGTATACAAATGTACAAATACATATACGTATACATATATATATATATGTGCAGGTACAATGATGTGTACAGGGAGAGAGAAAGAAAGAGAGACAGAGAGAGAGAGAGAGAGAGAGGAGAGGGGGGTTAAAGCCCCTGCATCATAGCCCTGACGAAAGAAAGAGAAAGACAGAGAGAGAGAGAGAGGGAGGGAGAGGGAGAGGGAGAGGGAGAGGGAGAGGGAGAGGGAGAGGCAGAGAGAGGCAGAGAGAGGCAGAGAGCGGCAGAGAGAGGCAGAGAGAGCGAGAACAACAGAGATAGAGTTAGAGTTAGAGAGCTTGATCACATGTTGTGCTGGCTGTAGTCTTTCGATACATGATGATGGGGATGGTGATGATGTTGATGATGAGGAGGAGGACGAGGAGGAGCGGAGGAGCAAACAGGGGGATGACGAGAATGAAGAAGACGAAGAGGAAGATGAGGATCATGAAGTCATGAAGTTGATGATACATGGTGATGAAGGTGTTAACGAGTTAACGATTCGATGATGATGAGGGCGATGAGGACGATGATGCTGGCGAAGATAAAGATGGGAGACGACGATGACAATGAGCGTGGCGATGATGATGATGATGATAATGATGATGATGATGATGATGATGTTGCTGACGACGCTTCAATCAGGTCAGCGGCATGTCTGCAAGACAGACGATGCAAGCTTGGGATTGGAGGCCTCCGGCGATGGCCCTGTGGGGCCTCTGCTGCAGAGGAGCTTTGCCCAACGTCACGTCTGCTGACGATCCGCTACACCCTCAACCCAAGCCTTAGGCCTCGGATCCTGAGCCCGCCCAATATGCAGCTCCGCTGAGCCAGCACAGCGCAGGAGCCATGTGGCGGCAAAGAGCCAGCGACGGACGGTTCCCTGCGCGACAGCCAGCTCCATGTGTGCTTCCATCGCATCGCTGGCATCGAAAAATCCGGGGCTCTGGAAGTCCAGCCGGTCGCTGGCCAGGTGCGGCTGGTGTGCTTTGCAGTCATGACAATGTTCATCTTGTCTTCCTGCATTCCAGAACCAGCTTTCAACGGACACCACCATCACCGTCACAATCATTATCGTTGTAGTCGTCATCACGATCCACCGTCGTGGTCGTGATTATCAAGAATCAAGATCACGTAGGCAGCAGAGTACGAGCTTCGGTAGCTTCGTCAGATGCAGTCCCCAGGTGTGGTGGTGAAGACTTCGTGGCCGCCCTCATTTTCACCGCGGCGGGACTGCCGACCTGGAGCCGCGATCCGAAGCGCACGTTGCTCGCTGCTTTGTGCGGGAATGTGGCCCATGAGGCGCAGACAGTATATGATAGTACAGCACAATATCGCAGTATGTATGGAAAGTATACCTCAGTAAGGTATACTAAGGTCTAGCACGGTCTAGTCTAGCCTAGTCTGGTTTTGTTCAGGTCAGTTTAGCATGGCATGGTGTGGTATCGTGTAGAATAATTAGTATAGAACATGTTTCATGTTATGCTCTCTTGATTGTGGTTTTAGGCCCCTGCCTTGAGAGGCGGCTAAAGCGCTGCAGAACTTCTGGCGCCAAAGCCGTCGACGCACTGTTTCTGTCTACCAGCCTCGACCCCCCAAAGAGCCGGCAAACGGCTGCTTTGCTTCATTCCTGAGATTATGAACCACGAAGCCGAGTTCCTGTCTAGAGTCTAGAGCTGTCTTTTGAGTGTTGTGTTGGGTGATAGTTCTCCACTGTCAACACGTCAGGATTCGACGCCGCCGAATCGTGCTTTCTTTCAACAAGGTCTGAAGTAATTGCTGTTTCGCATCCAACCATTTGAGAACTGGTGAGAAGGGGATTCTGACTGCTCTTGGATCTGGTTAGACAAGCAACCAGGGGCTCTTACGAAGCCATTCGAGCGCAGTATCTCCCCCCGGTGCCACTGTGGGACGCCGTTGCCGCTGCAAGTACCTAAGAACCTGCTCTAGTGCGCCGCGGCAGTAAGCTCTTCTTGTTTGCAGTCTAGACCGTTTGTTTGCAACGGGCTCTGAACGTCAAAACACCGTTGTATGCATTTCTCATACACTTCTTGAGAGAGCCTCATGAGCCTTGTTGTTGAAGGATTGGGTACCTGGTTTTGTGGACACACTTCATAAGTAACAAGCAGCTCGACCGGAACAGGGACCTTGGTTTTGCGTGTCATGAGCTGTTGTTGCTTGTGTTGGCACTGGCAGCGAATTATCTGCTAATTTTGCATTCTTCGCCATCCTCCTGGTGTTGCTACTGCTGCTGCTCCTGTTGATGTTCTAACTAGTGTCGTCCCCACTGCTGATTTGCTGCAGTCGTCCTCGGCCCCCAAGATTTTGCCACTTCCCCCTCATCATTGTCTTGGTTCGCACCACCGTCGCAGCCGTCATCATCATCACTATCATCATCATCCTCGTCCTCATCCGAGCTGAGGCTACAGCACCCACCGCGTGGACAAGGCCTCCACGCACCATGGGAGCTTCCCCACTCCCAAGGCCTCGCCGAAGGTTTATTTCCAGGCCGGCAACGCAAAAGCTTCCGTTTCGGGCTTCACATGTCTTTACGATAATGGCTTTGTGTTTAGGGCTTACTTGTGCTTGCAGCGGATTTTTTCGGGCAAGGGTTGCGAGGAGTTAGGTCGTGGAAACCTTGTGGCCAAAATGCAGCTTGGAGTTTGAAACCTAACATCTCTTAGCCTTATAAGCCTGGCTTTGCAAAAACCGACGCCGAGAAGATCGGACATCCCATACTCAGAGCGTGCTACACCTGCAAGGCCTTACTAGTTCAGGAACTTCAGAGCGCTCACATAGGAGGCAGGCGAAGTGCCCTTCCCTGAAGGACGGGGAGGCGCGCCGCGGACGGGCCCAACAAAGCATTGGCAGTGCCGCTGGGTTGCGATTTAGGGTTGCTAAGTTATGTTATGTTTTCGGAGTTGCATGGTTTCAAGACTTCCGTTTACTTTGTGATCAGTTAGGATTCAGAAATGTTAATTAGGCATGTCGGGCCTCAGTCTCTGCAGCCTTTGCCAACCCAACTTGGAAGTCGAGGATGTAGCTTCAAGGTTCTACGGGATGGCTCGAACTTTGTTCATGCTTGCAGGTCTATTTGAAGCGCTGTACCCGGTCGGGGAATCACCGCTGTATGTTGGAGCCGACTGAATCTTGCACCACAGCCATGAACAGGCTGTCACAAGCCAGCTGACCCATGAGATGATGGGGCGGAATGAAATCTAGCCAGTGGTGTCAAGTCGAGAAACATTTATTTAGAATACACATGACATACATATTTGCCTCGAAAGACGGCGTGATCAGCAAAAGTAATTGGTATCTGACTCAACCTTCTAGCCGTTTCTTGTGCCGGGAAGGAGGATTTAAACCAGCTGCTTACACAAACAACTGTACGAGCACAGACATATGCGTATGCATATGAATGAATGAATGTATGTATGTATGTGTGTATTAACGTATGTATGTGTGAATGTGTGTGTGTGTGTGCATGAATTTACATATGTATGCACGCATGCATGTATGTATGTATGTATGTGTGTATGTGGATGTATATGAACGGTAAGGGTGATCACTGTTGCGGCCGTATGTCTTCATCTTGGTGCCTTGAGGAAAATGCTAGAGCAGGCAGGGTCACAAGTTGTGCAATTAGCTGCGTTACCACTGCATGATTTTGACATGGTCTCTTGCGCGGCAAAGAAGTCTTCAAACAATAGAACGCTTCGATAGTGCGATCTTGCATAGTGTTGCCTCGAGTAGATCAAAACGCAATATCGTGTGTATGACAGGACAGTCGAAAGATGACACCATTGTCATAGTAGCACGCATACGGCTGAATTGTCGTTTCGGCAAGGCCTCATGCAATGTATATACTTGCATGTGAATCCCTATGCAATCTGTCCGCCATCATGCGTGCGCATGTTCTTTCTTGTTCTCATTTTTTGCCACACGTAATCATTTAACCAGTTCGTAGCTGTACCACCACCATGTTAACCTCACGTCCTCACATGCAACCTTATACATCCACAGAGATGCAGCTCAAGTTGCCTGTAAATGCAAATATACATATACACATTTACACATATACACATGCACTCATATAGGCATATGTATATACACGTATGTGTAAATACACATATACACATGAATTTGTATGCATAGTGCACATATATATATGTATAATAAATGTATGTATATGTATATGCATATGTATATGTGCACCGACATATTTCAATTGTATTTACATATTCACATATATACACAAACACATAGAC
Organism: Symbiodinium sp. clade A Y106; assembly: GCA_003297005.1. Taxonomy (NCBI): domain Eukaryota; class Dinophyceae; order Suessiales; family Symbiodiniaceae; genus Symbiodinium; species Symbiodinium sp. clade A. The sequence goes on along the minus strand of BGNK01004968.1, from coordinate 38,455 downwards.
ACACATTGCGCACATTCACATATTTACATATATACATAAACACATAGACACATGCATACGTGCATACATATATATCGATATACATATTGCATATAAGCATACAGGCATTTGTCTAGGTATACAAATATACATCATCACATACACGTATATATATATATATGTATATGGTCGCCCTCCTCCTTAAAACAATACTAATACACACCTGCATATACTAATGTACATAAATATACATACCACTATATTAAAATACAAATACATTAACTAATTCATGTAGTCATCTGCTAGTAGTTTCATGTAATCAAGAGTAATACTAAAACAAACATTCCTTCAGATACAAATCATCAGATTAATATTCGTGCTAACGCTAACACTATTACCAGCTCTACTCACAATATTTATACTAACAACAATAGTTGCATATGTATTGATGCCGCTACGAATACGAATACGTATACTCTTATGATGTTAACAGTCATGCTATCACCAAGACTAATTCAAGATAATGCCAGTATTAATACCAGCATTAACGCTTATTTTCAGGCGAATACGACTATGAATATTCCTAATACTAATATTAACATTAAAACTCCTACAAATACCAATAATCATATTCATATTGATATGAATACTAATGCCATTACTAATAGACGCTTGCATCTACTAATGTACATAAAAACACATACCACTATCTTAAAATACATATATATATATATACATCTATATATATATATATATTAATGCATTCATGTACTAATGTTCCAGGATAAGCATATACCCATATACCAATGTAGCAATATACTACTTGTTAATGTATGAATATACTGTACTAATATACTAATATACGACTACTGTAATATGCAAGTATGCCGACATGACAAAGTAGTGTACTAATATGCCAACATACTGATAAACTTATAAATCATTAGACAATACACGAATATAGTANCTGTAATATGCAAGTATGCCGACATGACAAAGTAGTGTACTAATATGCCAACATACTGATAAACTTATAAATCATTAGACAATACACGAATATAGTACATATACTAGTATACTAATGTAAGAATATACTGGTATGTTAATATACTAGTATACTAATACACCAATGTACTAGTTTACGCATGCACCAGTTGTACGAACATATTAAATATACTAATATACAAGTATACAAATATGTTACTGCTCGAATAAATGAATGTATTGATATACTAATCTGCTAATATACGAAACTATCAATGTACTAACATATCAAAGCTAATTCTAATATTGATACTAATACTAGCACTTCCGCGAATATTAACTGATATTAAACCCAGCATTAAGACTTATACTAATACTAGCAGTGGTACTATTACTGACATTGACACTGGCACCAACACTAACACGAACATGAGCACAAACACTAGTTTATATTTACTAGTATTGATATATATACTTACAGTAAACACTAATACTAATACTCTCACTAATACTAATACGAATACTCATCCAACATGTAAGCCGAGTCATCTGCCAAGAGTACACTGTCACAAGGGCATGGTCTGTCAACGGGGGGGGGGGTGAGCATATATATATATATATATGTATATATCCACATATATATATATATATCCATATATATATATATATATCCATACATACATATATATATATGTATTAATCTATATATATATATATATATATGTATGTATGTATGTCGATATGTATGTGTGTATATATATATATACACCAATTTATTTCTTTATGTGTGTGTCCATGCATATGCGAGCGAAGCCAAGTCGAAGCCGGTTGACAAATCGGAGAACCAAGCCAAGAGCCTTCCTAGAAAAGGAGAAGAACGGCACTGTTCCGGCACCGGGGGCGGCGAAGAAGTCGAACCCGAGGCAGCGGTTGTCTGGATCTGAGGTTAAGGTGTGGGAATGTAGAGTTGTTTCCCATTCCTGGCCACCTGACCTAGCAACAGCATATGTTTCTAGTTGCACATGAGCCGTGCATTTTTTTGCAGGAGTGCAAGGGCTCTAAAACCCCTGATCCGCAAAGCGCCATGGGCAAGCCAGACTCTTGAAAGCTGCCCCGGATGAGTCTTCGAACTGTGCAGGGAATTTTGCAATGTCAAGCCCGGAAGCCCTTTGCCTTCAATCCCCAAGCACTCTGGCCTTAAATACTCAACCTGCAACCACCTCGACCTCCATCCCTTACACCCTACTCCAATGTCTCAATTAAGCCCCAAGCCCTATAAACTCTACCCTTTAACTCTTCTTCCTTGATTTCGAGGCCAGTGCAGAGCCGTGCAGTTCCGTCAAAGCCTCGGAGTGCTATCTTCCAAAACGTTGCGCCTGAAGGTAGGAATTTAGGTTTCCATTGGTGCTTTCAAGAAGACTATCTTAGGGTTTGAGATTAAGGGTTTGGGGATTTGAGTTCGTCTTTAGCCGGAAGAAACGGTGCAGGATGTACCCACAGAAACAGATGACGGTGCTGCTTTGCGTGTATGCACCTGCTTTTAACGGTGGTCAGGGTTGTTTGATAACCTTTTTTTTCGAAGAGTTTCATGGGGCCTAGCGGATGAGACTTCAGGTAAGTCAAACTTGTCGGAGGTTGCGAAGAAGCGACGGTGCTAATTATTGATGCGTTTGCTATCAGGCTGAGTCTCGATGGGGTCACCAAAGGGTTGAGACAAGGCCGCGCAGAAGCTCTCATGTGTTGTTATTGTTCAGATATCGAAGGTTCGGTTCACGTGATGTTTATGATGGGAGTGGCATGTCGTATTCAAATTCGGGAAGTTTTAGTGAGGTCATGAGACTTCACCCCAGAATGTCAAATAGTCTGCCAAAAGCTCGCTCTGATTCCTGAGAGCTCCGAATCGGGCCGAAGCCCGTAAGCACAAAGGCATTGGAGGGACTCCGATCTGATAGCGATTGAAGCACCCCAAAATTCATTGCTCTAAGTTACGAACTTGAAGAAGGACCGCAGCAAGGAGCGACTGCTATGTAGTCCCTAACTATAGACAAATGGGGCACTTAGGCCGAAATTCTGGACCCGAACTGCCCAAAAAATCCTAAGCTGTCAGTAGCTCACTACTTCGGCCCTTCCTTGAGCTCCAAGGATGAATTACGAACCCCGAAGAAGCCCTGAAATTGATTCATACATATGTATGTATATACATATATATATATATATATATTTATATTTATATATATCGCATTTTTCGCATTTCGGGGCAACGGGTCCAAGTCGGACGCAGCCGGTATTCGGCATGCATTAATTAGGGTGAGACAAAAAAAGAAGGAGCCGTGGCAAGGGGGCAGTTGGCAAGGAGCAGCCCATCCTCTCGGTTGGCCTTGAAAGGAGCGACAGAGGCAATCGCGTTGAGGGCAGGACAGTCAACACCAGAAACGGCAAGGATGGCTCCTTTTCCAAGCGACCAGAGGTGAAGCGTTCCGCGCACAAGATCCCCAAAGAGACGAAGTCGTTGGAGATCCGGCTCCAAGCCAACGTGGGAACGCAAAACCCTTGGCGGCTGCAAGGAAGTCAAAAGGCCCCTGGTATCACAGAAGGTGACCCCAGCATCTGTTGCCTCCCCGTAACGACGAAAGTCAAACAAGGAGGGTCCTTCATACAGGCCGAGCGCCGAAACAGTGAAGTGTCAAAGGAAAACGCAGAGAGATCAGAATCCCCAACAAAAGCTCGGGAGACCTCAATCCGCGAATCTTGCCAATCCGGCAATAGGATACTCCCAGTCTCCAGCCACGGAAGGACGGTAGAAGCATCACGGAAAGTACTGTGACCAGTCACTCCTGGAAAGGCATCAGGAGCGATCCAGTCTACTAAGTCCGTCCGAGTAAGAAAAGCGGCAGCACATGCGTGCCAGCTGGCCCATTGCACAGGCCAGTCCTCGTCCTGCTCAAAGTGCTTGTCAAGCGCAGACCGCCAGGCTGCGGCAGTAGCAACAAGTCTAGAGCGTTGCAGGCATTCAGCACTGAAAGCAGCACGCAAAAGCTTGAGGAGCGCACAATAAGAAGCACAAGAATCAGCGTTATGGCACAGAATGTCCTCAAGCCGACACAGGACAGCCTCGGAAGGCATCTCAGGCTCAGGCGTGACGGGATCAGAAGTCCACTGCCACGACGGCCCGGCAGCCTGCATGGGTGGAACAAGACAATCAGCGCCACGGTCAAAGCGCTTGGACCCATGCCCAGGCTGTGGCTGCACCACGACATTTGTAGAAGACAGAGCATCTCGGCAGGCACGGTTATGCCGCAAGTGATTACAAAGGCGACCATTCGATGCGTCTTCAAACAGACCGGGCACTGACAACCGTCAACAAGTCGCCGTTCAGGCCGGATGCGACCATGTCTCTTGAAAGCATGATGGGACCAGGCACGCAAGTCCCTGAAACCTTGTCCGCATACCGCACAGACCTCAACAACAGACGACGCGGCATGAACAGTGAGCGAAGGATGAGCCCCGAGGGAAATGAGCTGTCGAAGAATATGCCCATGAAACAACTGAACTTCAGCCTGCCATCTTTCATCAAGCATGGCTGTCCGCACCGTGCCCAGACATTCCTCCCAACAATTTGGGCAATCCTTAAGACCGGAGCGTGCAAGCTGTGCTAGCAGCCACTGGACAGACTCCTGCGCGAGTTGCAGCCAGTGCACTTCAGCATGTAAAATGGCCCACAATTCAGAAGGCGCAAGACGTACAAGGAGAGCAAGATGGCGCAGGCGCTCGGAGTGCAATAGAATCATTGCTGATGGGACTCCCGCACAAGACATGACGAAAGCCGGAGGCAGGTGACAGGCCTGTTCACAGGAGTACCGAGGTTTGAGCATGATGCGAGACATTTGCAGCAGGGCATGTTGAATAGGCGCAAAAGCTTCAGCCCTGACAACAGTCCACGTACCGGCTGCAAAAACAAGCGTGGAGAGGACTATTGATTCAAAGATGACAGCCTTATCGTGGGGGGTAACACACGAATGCACTCATCAAGCATAATGGCCGCAATGCGCCTGGTACCCTCAAGAACGGCAGCCGCGGACGCCGAAAACTAAAGCAAGGCACAATCGTCCATCCATGTGATATCAACAGGGCTTTGCGTCGCGCCGGGGCCAGAGCAGTCAGAGGCAAGTTGTCCTCTCCAGGCTTCGTGCCAGGCGAAACGACACTGCAGGTCAAGATCACTGAGGCGTGCTCTTATCCGGGCAAGTACTTCAGAGAACAGAAAACTGAAGAGAAGATCAGCAAGGTTGTCACCCGGACGGGTGCCACCACGCACCTGCGCGAGCGAAGGGCTCCGTTCCCGCGTAAACCAGGTATCACACAGCACCTCCGACAACATGCCGGACAGCCAGGGGTCAGCCCCGGAGGCACCAAAAATAGGAGCATCCCGTACATAATCCTGCAGTCGGCTGAAGGCATCAGCAGGAAACTGGAGCGTCTTCAAGATCCCAGCGACATGCCCATCATCGAGGGGTCCTCCTACCAGGAGCGGACGGGCAACTCGATGAAAAGCCTCCTTGAGATCAAGGAAGACAATCGCACAGGAAAGCCCTCGCTGTATGCAGTAGCTCTGAAAAGCGCGCACAGTGTGATTTGCAAGCTGGACAGGAAACCCAGGACGTCCACCTATCTGTAGGCTACCAGCTGCAACATCAAGACTCGGCGCAGCCCTCCGACGCAAAGCCGAATGGAAGGCTTTGCCTGTAGCACTTGAAACGAGTATACCTCGAAAAGATTCACACTGGCTCATCGAGCCTTTTCTTTTCCAGATAGCGAACAAAGACCCTCCCTTCCACTGTATTGGCTCGGCAAGGCGGCAAGGCGAAAGGAAGCTTTCAAAGCAATCTGAAAAAGAGGCAGGGACAGGGAGTTCGCTTGCAGATGCAACAGGTCCGCAGGTATCTGATCATTGCCCTGTGCCTTGCCAGTCGGAGAGCGGCGTAAGCAGTCCTCAAGAAGTGCGCGCGTTGGCACAACCTTATGGTCAAGGGAGAGGTCAGACAGGTCGCGGCCAGCTTGATGAGCACGACAGGCATTAAGAAGGGCTGAGGGCGTCGTTGGCCCTCCGTCCTCAAGACTGCTGAAGTGACGAATCCACCGCGCCTGAGCCTGAGCGTGGTCTCCAGCCATAGACCCATCCTCAAGCTCGACAACAGGAAGGGCAGACGTGCCCCGCCTGTGCTTTTTTGGCGGACCCAACAGAGGCCGGAGCTTAGAGATGACATCCTTGGTGGGGTTCGTGACTGCAGCAGTAGCTACCTCATGGAGGTAGCGGCCCCGATCACCAGCAATGGCTCGCTTGAGAAGCGGCTTAACAGCACGGAGCTCCCGCAAGTGGTGCCGGAAGTCAGCAAGGCCAGACAAACAAGTTGCGACAAGTTTAAGCAACAAAGAGCCAAAGTCACAATGTTGTTGAAGCGATGTGAAGGCACACTGCAGCTCAATTGTCCTAACAAGGTGAGAGCCGGTATGAAGGCGTTTGCGCAACCAAACTCGCTGTTGCCGCAAGTCCCAAGTGGTTGCGGAGAAGAAAGTCCGGCGGCACCGGGCTCTTCGAGCTGGGAAGGTGGCTGCTAATCGCTCCCTCAGGTAGTCAGCGAGTATTTGATAATGGGTATGTACATCAAGGCTCCACGGAAGAAGTGGAGCCCCCTGGCAGATCTCCCGGACCTTTTCATGGGCCTCAGGTCGGGAAAGCTGAAACACATCGCAAGAAGGCGTCTTGCAGCCAGGAGAGACAAAAGCCTCGAGTACAAATCTACAGTAAAGCAACAGCATAATGATCGAGACCAGTCTGTCCGAAATCGACATCACAGAGCACATAGGAGCCCTGCGCGCCGACAAACCATGATGTCGGAATGGCAATGTAGTCAATCCGACTGGTGGCAGCACCCCCAGGGGACACCCAAGTATGGCTAGGCCCCTCGTGGCAGGCACTATATGTAGACGGTAGCCATAGATCGTGCCGATGCAAGACCTCAGTGAGAGGGCTCGGCACATCCTGCTTACTTTCCCAAACAAGATCGCCTATGCGTGCCGGAACTGACTCCTCAAAGCGGGTGTTGTAGTCGCCAAGGACGACGACTCTGTCCCCCTGTGCGCATGCATGGAGCTTATTGCGGAAGGTGGTCCACCACTGCACGCGATCAGGGTGGGTGGCAGACAAAGCATGTATGGTCGCAAAAACAATGCGAACAGTCCCTCGCACAAACCGCACAAACAGAGACCGTGGATCCCAAGCGAGGGCACGAAAGTCGTTATTATTATGGAAGAACAGTGGGCAGTCTCCATCCCAGGCGAAGGGGTGCGTGCGACTAAACCAAAGTTCAACCCCTCCATTACCCTTGCCGTCGCAGGCGGAGATGTACCGACAATGGGTCTCTGAGATGCAAGTAGAGGTGTTTTTGGCACGAGTCTCCTGCAGGCCAACAACAACTGCACCACATCCCTCGAGCTGTTCCCTGACGTACCGAACCTTCCGGCAAACTCCCTCACCTTGTCCATCCTCAAGTGTTTGAACATTGACTGTGAGAAGACGAAGAGCAAAGGAGAAGCTCCGCTTCGGTCTGGAGCTGACAGCAGCCTCGGTGCCGCAGTGGCCAGCCTGAAACAATCGCTCAGCAGGGCAGAAAGCCTCACCAACAATAGCCCCGCGGTTAGCATCAGCAAACACATTGCCTCGTACAGTTGGCCAGGCAGATGGCCTACGCGTAGCGGCAACATACAGCCACATCCACTCAAGACTGGCATCAGCGATCCACAAAGTGAACGTGGCAAAAACGCTGGGGATGACTGTGGCAAACCAATGCGAGTGTTTTGCAAGAGCATCGGCGACTTCATTCCAGGCGTGGCCCTGGTGGGCCCGGACGTGGCAGAAGTCCTGCACCTTGACCCCACCTATGGCCTCAGCGACATAGCCCAGGGATCTGCACGCATGTGCAAGCGTGGCATTGGCAGCAGCACCAAACTTACCACTAGCCTGGCCCGATGCGGTGGTGGAATCAGTCCAGATTGTGCACGGCACGGAGTCACCGAATTGCAGAGTCCATGCGATCGCCCAGAAGAGGGCCGAACTCTCTCCATGCAGAACAGAGTGCGAGTCAGCACCAATCCAAAAGGGGCCCTGCTCAATCAGGACGAGGCCACCGGCCCAGCCAAGAAAAACGGTAGAGGCAGCGGTGTGGCCAACAGCCACAAAAGACCACGAACTGGTGTCCCCGTTGTAGGAGCCGTCGGTGTAAACCTCGATGCTTTGAAGATCAACAGTGTCACGGACACCGCTGCGAGTACATGCCTGCAGAGCAGCAGCGGCGGCGGGATGCCAGGGAACGTCAGAGGGAACGTCAAGAGCCAGTTCCCATCACCTTCTGCACCTCATCAATGCCAAAAGGCATGTACATAGACGCCTCGGACAGGTCGTAAGACACATGCTTAGGAAGCGCCGCGTACAAAGAAACTGGGACAGAAAGAGTCTCATCGTGCGAGGCAGGAGCACGAGCACAGATCCAATGTCCACTGAGAGTGGAAGGACAGCGGGCAGAAAGGTGTTCCTCAAGCACCTCAAGCAGTGTCCATGCCAGAAAAAAAGGGTCAACTTTCAGCACGGCTTGCCTCAAGGAGGGTACGCAGCTGCCCAGTGTCCTGCGTGAGGACAGCGGCAGAGGTATCACTGCCAAATTGATCCGGTAGGGGCGAAGGGGGTCGGGCCCCAGCCGGACGCTGCAAGACACAAGCCCTACAAGGCGTAGGGAGAGGACGAAGCTCTCCGCGACCACCTGCCCGTGCAATGTTCAGCAGAGGAGCCCCAGAAGGAGCACAGGCACGACCGGCCTCGGCAACAGAACGGCTGAGAACAGTATACGAAATAACGACAAAGGAGGTCAGAGGTCTGCGAAGGATGAAGCTGCCGATCACAGAAAGGGCAGCACCAGTTGTGGCAAGAACTGCTAGGAGCTGTCCAAAGAAACAGACGTAGAAGCCAGAGGTGTCCCCAGGGGGCCCACGGATGGGCTGGTAGCACAAAACCCCAGTTCCACATGGCTGCACAATCGATCCAGACAGGGCCACAACTGGCTCGAAGACCATCATGTCTGCGTGACCCACCCGTACCTGCATCATGTCCGTCAGAGTGCCGACTTACAATCGTGGCGGTAGAGGCCTCAGTCGGGCCGGGGGTGGAGATAGAAGGCGGTCCACTACTATCACCCTCACTTGCACGTCCGCCAGGGCCAAAGCCGCCCTGATCACTGTCAGAGCTCGAAAGATCAGCAGGCGGGGGAATAAAAAAGTGTATGGCGACAACGTCGCCATCACTGACTTGTAGAGGGCGATCAAACGGACAAATAGGAGAACCCGCCTTCGAGAAGCCAAGGGCATACCCCTCCGGTATGCGAGGGGAAAACCGATCATGGACTCTCTGATGCGTGAGTATCCCCGCTGGTACGTAGTACCAAGAGAAGCCAAGGAGTATGGGCCGAAGATCAAGAAAGCAGATCGGGCAGCGAGCAACACTAGGGACAGTAGTCAACCCGGTGGCAACATATAGATGCCGAACAAGTTGGCCACGAAAGGCATGATCGGTGAGTGGGTCTTGCGCAGGCCGTAAAAGCAACTGGCGGGCAGAAACCGCTAGAACCTCAGCTAGGTCTTGCTTAAAGTGGCGTCGCCGTGTGGGGGCAACTGTAAAGCACAAGTGTCGGTCATCAGCTATGACCCATGCACGCTCAGCGTAGTCCCCAGGGATCAACCAGTCAGGGTCCCAGCCATCAGCAGTGCGGAGCATCGCAGCCAGGTCGGACCTGAAAGTGGCGATCACGCCGGCCGGGACGATTTGGATCAAGTCGCCGTGGGTGAGTTCGATGGGAAATCCCTCCGGCACCGGCCAGGGCATGGTCCGCACGAACACCGCGTGGTTGGCGTACTCATCGAGTTCAGCGGCGAGCAGGAGGGTGCGTCTCGTGACACGACCGGGCACTGCTAAGCTGAAGACCCCCCCATCTATCCCACTAAGGTCAAAGGCTACGAGCACCCCAGCGAACTCCCACACCGGCATTGCCACGCACAGTGCCGCCTGTTGCCAGGGTTGAGGGCGCACTGGAACAAGGGACGGGAAGCGTTCCGCCTGATGCGGGTACCTTGCTGCCTGAATGAGGGGGGTCGCATCAGCAACTGACACAGCAAGTGGCAAGCGGACTGCCATCCACTCGGCGATGCAGTCCTGTCCAAGGAGGTAAAACGACCCATAGAGGAAACTGGGAGAAGACAGTGTCTCCTGGTGCGAACCAGCATTTCCAGCATCAGCAATGTCAAGCCCCTCAGACGCAATGCCACCCCCCGAAGACTCTGCGACAGCAAGGGGTGCGGCTGGTGGCTCAATTGCCGGGTCATCTGACCGAACATCATTGGTTGGACGGTCTTGCCCAGGTCCGTGTCGGACAAGTCCAGTGAGGCCTAAGCCGGCAGCAACAGACCCTTCAGAAAACAAGCCTTGGCCAGTGTGCTGGCCACTGACGAAGAGGTCAGAGGAAAGGCCTCCACTGGTGGTCCCAGAAATACGACCGACATGAGTGTCAGAGACGGTCCGCTTTGATCGAAGGCTGTGGCTCGACGCCAGAAGGAGCTGTATCGCAGAGGACACATGAAACCATGGAGAGCTGAGGACTCCCCAAGGAGTTCCCCCGAGGCGCACAGGCCCAGCACTATGACTGAGGCAGTCAACAGGTGAACGGTGTGGCGACCGGCTACGTTGTGTGCTGTCGGAGGTTGCAGAATCAATTGCGCGATCTGCAGACCGAGGCGATGACAGGAAATCATCCCCTATCATTGGTACATCCTCAATCGCAATGTCATTATCTCCACGATCTTCAGGCTCATCCCCCTCCTCAGCAGACTCCTCTGACTCGGCAGGAACGAAAGATGCAGTGATGACCTGCCCTGGCGCAACCGGGCACTGCTCAGCCTGCGCTGGGAGGCCTTCGAGGTGAAGTGACCACCCTCCTGGCATGAAGGTGGTCAACAAGAACTCAACCTCACGCCTAGAGACATAACCTGTGGTCGTCGCAAGCAATGTCCAGCCTTGCAACAATGCACGACAGTCAATGAAAGCAAGGAGAAGTCCCTCAGCCGGTTCGCCAGTAGCAGGATCAAGCGGTTCTGAAACTGCGCAAACGTTTCGGCAGAAGAAGCCATTGATGGAGACATCTGCTATGACCGGTACTGCCGGTTGAGTCAGCATTGTGGCCGGGTCAAACCCAAACCAAGCAGCGAGCTCACGTCTGTCAATAAGAGGCGTAGAAGTCTCAACTGGGACGCGACGATGGCCCGTCTCACCGACGGCGCAAAAGTAGCCACCGGCAGGTCCGATCGGTATGGCCGGTGTTTCCTCCCACAATGCTGCATCGAGCAGAATGTTGGGCAGATAAAAATAAGGTCCTGGAAGAAGATGTCGCTGTACGACAAAACCCACACATGCCAGTCCACAGGGGTACCGTCTCCTCAGCAAGAGGGACATTACTATTGCCAATGTAGACATCAGCACGGTCAAGCTCGACCTCACACAATTGAAGGAGAACTGCCTTGGATGCCGTGGCAGGCGCAGAGGAGGCAAATTGCCTTCCATCGTACTCAGCGAGATCAAAAATGACAACGGTGTCATGCTCAACCCAAGCCGGCAGCGCAAGAACAACACCTGAACCCTGGTGCGGCTGCGGATCCGCGACAACTAGGGAAGGGTAAAGGTGACGGTGCACTTGATCTCGGACATCTTGAAGTTGCTCAAGTGCGTCATAAACCTCTATGGGCGAAACAAGCGAGAGGACGAGGGACAAAATCAAGCTTGTGCAAGAAAAATGTAAAATCGGACTCGCCGTCTGTTGATGCAGCATCGGTAGTCTGATCCCTCTCGGCAGCACGTTGGATGGCAAACTGATCAGCCGCTGGCACGTAAGGCCAAAGACGGCCTTCTCCTTCCAGGAACTCCCTCGCATGCTCAACGCGGTCTCGCTCAGGAAGGCTATTCGAGGTCGGTTCCTGCAGCAGCTTGAGGAAATCGAGGTCTCCCACAGCGGCACCACTTATAGCGGGAAGAACCTGGCAGGCATCGCGGCTTTCAAAAGGAGGCATGAGAGGAGCATCATGCACAAGGCAAGCTCTCGAAATCCCGTCCTCAACACTACCAACCTTGGCCCCTTTGGCAAATGATAGCTGCTGCTTCGGTCGCGACCGTGATCTGGACCGGCGCCTTGAAAGTCTACCAACAGTGGTGAGCGTGGCATCCCGACCCCGCGCTGCAACAGCAGATGGCCACAAGCGAGCTACAAGTTCACTCGTGAGCAAAGCATCTTCATCTTCAGATTCATCATGCCCAGGCGGGCTATCACCTGCAAGTAGGTCATCGGAAGCCAGGCTGTCGTTCGCAACGGCACGAACGGTGAAGACTGCATGGCCCGTTACCGGTACATCACTCTCAGTGTCAGGTCGCCCAACGACAGCAAGGTGCTTGCTTGGGTCAAGGCTACAGCCAAAGATTGCTGCAATAGACGGAATGTGAAATTCATAGACATGGGAGTGAGCAACCCTTACCCCAAACCCAATGCCCCGAAAGTCACACAGTGCGAAGACATCCCTGCGACGGCTGTTGGAGTGTCCTCGAAGTTGCCTGCTGGAGAATGGCATAACACAGACAACATGCGAACAGCGATTCCCACGAAACTCAACCGTGGGAGTGGGGAAAGCACAGATAGTGCACTGTCCTGGCTCATAGTCCCAGGCCGTGCAGATTGCCTCAAGTGGCGTCTGTCCATAATGGTGGTGCGCCGGCAGGAAAACACGCTCGAGGCCATGTTGGACAAGGAGCCCACTGGTACTGACAGGTGACGGCATGTCACTGATAGGCCCCCAGCGGCGCCGGTCAGCAAACAAAGCCTCAACACTCTGCCTAGCATGCCATACCTGAGGCGGCCGACGAAAGGTGAGCACATCACCATTTTGCAGGTGCAGTGGGACCCCAGCTGTATGTGGAACTGGATTGGCTCCGATATGCACTAAGTTCTCCACTTCAGAGTACGTGGTTTGACGCAGAACAAACTCCTCAAGGGTGTCATACGGAATATCCTGAGGAAGGATGCACGCGTAGTACGCCCCACCAACATAACTCAAGTCGAGAATGACGGCAACATGCTCCCCTTCCGGGCACGCACACGCAGTCGAAGGAAAGCGAAGGAAGGTGCCATAGCCATCGAAGCGAATCGGATTGGCAGGAACACAAACGTCATACAACCCTGGGAGAGTGCCCGGAGCAGCGTCAATAATGGTACGGGCGACGTGCTCGATGCCCTGACCATGACGACATTTGACAGCAATCCGAACAGGAACACTATGTGGCGTCATGACGGTGACACCGAGCCACTGATGCTCAGAGGTGGTAGCAAGATCCTCAGAGCCAGTCGGCAGCAAAAGAAGATCAGGGCTGGCCTCCACCTCACGTAAGCCCCACTCAAAATCAATAGGAGGACCAAAATAGTCTGCTACCTCCTCAATCGGAATCTCGTGTGGCCTCCTATCAGCTGGAGAAGCGACGCCGACGGCACCAGCACCGCCAAGAAGATCAGAAAGGCACGCACACGCAAAGGTCAAGGGAACACCTCGCAGGTGCCCCGCCGAAGCTTGAACAGGCAAGTTCATGAACCCAAAGAGCCCGATCCAGAACCTCACCCCAAAGCCGGATCCGGACGAAGCTGGGAACAAAGCGCGCCCCCTTATACGGCAACCAGTGGCACGACTGCGGAATCTGCAGCGCTCCCTCCGACTGCTGAACGACTCAGAGCGCCAGTCGAGAGGCCCATTTGAGACCTGGGAGATGGCGCCAAGCGACCGCAATCCGTCTCCAGTGACGCGACCATGAAAGATGCAGATTCTGCCAAGTGCGGATTCACAAAAGCCGAGGCGAACACCTTGCACATGCCAAAGCCGAACCCAGATAGAGACGGCAAAAAGGTAACAAATAGAAGTGGCCTGCATCGAGAGCCAAGCAAGTACCTGACTGCCATCAAGGGAAACAGAGAGGCGAAGAGCGACACCCAAGACTCCAAACGCCCCAAGGATGTCATAGCGTGTTGCTGGGCACAGATCAAAAAGCCCGTGGTGCCTTGCATGGCACCAGCAGCTGTAAGGGCATCCTTGAGGAAACTGGTGGCCGGTGGATCCTCTGGCCCCTTCAGCATGGCTTCCCAGGCTCCCTCTGTCTCCACGAGGGGTTCCGGCCGAGCAGCACAACCGTGCGTAACAAGGGTCTGCACCAGTCGCGCCGACTCTTCTCCGAGCTTCATCTGGGCCATGATGTCCTCCTCGATCCTCTGCTGATCTGCCTTGAAACGGCGCTCCTCCTGTAGAAACTCTTCTTTCTTCTTCTGCTGGTACAGCTTCCACTGCTGTTCCTTGTGTGCCCTGTCCTCTCGCAGTTTGCGGATCCGGTTGTCCGCCTTCCTGGCACTGGTCAGTGCCTTCTGCACTTCTCGCATGGCACCAAAGCCTTCGTAACTCTCCTCCGGCGCCGCTTGATGCGGTTGCGAGCTGTTCCGGCCAGGAACAGCAATTTGGTCGTACTTGACTGCTCCAGCCTTGGCTCGTGCCTGCGGCGATGAAAAAGCCCCAGGCCACCAGCGCCAAGGTGGTCCTTTGCCTCCACTGTGGTGACTCTGCCCACCTTCTTGCTTCCACTCCTCTCTGCTCCATGTCTTCTGTTGCTTGTCGCCCCGGCCCATAAGCGTATACCCTTCGCGGTACACAGGTGCCTAGTGGTGCCGTTGCAGAAGCAAAATGTCGCGTCTCCAAGGGACACGACGGAGGGATCTCTGGCGCTTAACGCGCGCTCGGGCTTTGCTACGCCTACGGCGCTGTGCCCTGTGCCACGCAGGACTACCACCTGCTGGCTTCGCCGTGGGGATAGACCCACTGGGGCTCCAGCAATGCCGGCCTACTCAAGACCACGGCTCGATCCGAAACCCTATTAATATATTTTTTTTACACCTGAATTCGACAATCCCAGATCCTTCTCTTGGCCTTGTTGTTGCTTCTGAGGGTGAACCCTCTGCAAGCCATGAAGAACCGCCTTGCGCAGCAACAGTCCGGGATGCCCAGAGAGGGTGTGGGAGTTGCAGAAGAGCCTCTGTGTAGGGCAGTCTAAAGCTGCCTCAACCTTTGAAGCGAGTGTCCTTGATATTCAGTTCCTTATATACCACCAGGATCCACCGGGCAAGCATACACTGACACCCGGGTCGTGATGTAGCTCGACCACAATTAAAAGTACCCTGGACCTGGCTGAACTACCCTTAGCCATGGAATGTCCGGCTCATCAATGAACCCAGTACGAATAAGCATGGAAGGCCGGTAGTTTCTGAACCCTGCCAAAGTTCTGGAAGGCCCCCATGAAGCCCCTCGGAAAGCAAAGCAATCAAAGGAGCCTCAAAGATTCGTGCTTCTAGTCCTTCCTCATCTCTCCCATGCTTGACCCAATTATTACTCAGTAGGAAGAGCTCGCTTCCGAAACGACCCTGACGCTAAACCACGGTCCTTAAACCCTCAACAAACTATTGAAGCGTCAGCCTGCAAAGGCTGAAACCCAAAAGCACCGCCCCCAATCTTCTTGAACCCCCCCCCCCCCAAAAAAAAAACAAAGCATTCAGAAATAGCAAACTCACAAATCATGCTGCACGGCAAGGCAGGATGCCGAAGACCGGCGCTTGCATGGGCTGCAGCCACTGGGCGCTACGTTGAGAGGGCTTCTTTAATCAAGCCAGCTTCAACATGTCTACATAGTCTACATGTATGATATTAGACACACACACACAATGTGCTCGGGCTTAAGGGGACGAGTTGGAGGCTGCTTGGATTGCTATCTGGGATGTTTCGAGCAGTATAATTATGAGGGCTGTATACTGTTCCAACAGCGTTTTGGGATGTGGCAAGTTGGTGGCAGCACATCTTCTCCGCAACAACGACGCAACACATGCAGTAGTTTTTGTTCCAGACAGCAACTCATCAAGTTCGCGAGCACAAGTGTTGGAATGTGCGATGAAGTGGGAGCGTGCAAAGACCATGATTCTGGCTCAATTGTGCGCTGCGCCACTGCGGAGCCACTCAGCCGCCGCACCTATCGCGGGCGGCATGAGATTCTAATCTAACCCCTTGACTCGTACGCGAACCCCATACGTTGTGTTCCCGAATTTTTGTTTTGGGAACTATGTGACACCCTGTTTCACAACATTCTCCGCACATAAAAAACCAAAGTGGCACCAGCTAAACATTTTGCACCCAAGTTCCGGGCTTCAGGCCCTGTGCTAAAGTATCCCATCCAATCGTCATCTTACGTTGCCCATCAGCAGACGAGACTGTAGACAGAAAAAGGTTCCTGCCGGAAATAGCTTGACAGTATAGGTCGCCCCAACAATCAGGGAAATAGCCTGCAACCTAATTAAGCAGGGTGCCGCAGTGAAGCCCTACACAACTACTTTCTTGCGAGTGCAAGGGAGCAAGCGAGAGATGACCCGCAGTGAATTCCAGGCAAGCGGAAGATGCGCGTCGGAAGCCCAGGCAGTATTCTCGGAATCAGTGACGTACATGTCGGCGGCTTGTGGCACGTAGAATCCTGATGTATCGAATGGTTACTTGTTTACGACTGCTGCAGCCGTGCTTTCTTACGTCATGACCAGCTACAGTCCGGAAGGCTAGCGAGTAGTTGCATAGTAGTTGTAGAGTGAATGGTGCAGTTGTTTGTAAAGGCCAACCTCAACCCCAACCAGAGCTTGTGCCGTAAACGCCAAGTAGCTTGGCCATATTACATAGAGGTGACCCGGATAGAAAACAGACTAGCTGTAGGTCGGCCGTCGACCTTTGGACATAATTTCCCAGCGTTTGCAATGGTAAGTCGAGGTGTCGTATATGGCATATACGACATCTTATGCTATATGCGNCGGATAGAAAACAGACTAGCTGTAGGTCGGCCGTCGACCTTTGGACATAATTTCCCAGCGTTTGCAATGGTAAGTCGAGGTGTCGTATATGGCATATACGACATCTTATGCTATATGCGGAAGTCCAACCAACAAGAGGAGCCCTTGACAGACACGTTCGAGGTTTCCCAGGAAGGCTCGAAGGGTGGATCCCCACGCAAGAGGATCGTTCGAAAAGGCCCGTGCACAGGTTATCAAGCAGGTTCCTGGATCCAAGCAGGCATTGNGACAGACACGTTCGAGGTTTCCCAGGAAGGCTCGAAGGGTGGATCCCCACGCAAGAGGATCGTTCGAAAAGGCCCGTGCACAGGTTATCAAGCAGGTTCCTGGATCCAAGCAGGCATTGGGAAAGTGTTCAGGGAACCACCTATAGGTGAACGTTGAAAACTGAAAGATGTCTCTGCAACGTCCCTTGAAGTGCCACTTTGCGAAAGCTTCGGAACTGACGAATTAAATCCAGGCATACAGCACCAGAGATGAGTCCCTAGAGTTCCAGCAGCAAAGATCCAGTT
>BGNK01004968.1:864-20921 GCA_003297005.1 Symbiodinium sp. clade A Y106 | reverse complement strand
GATCTGAGCTATACGGCTTCGAAACCACAGCTCGCAGGACTCTGTCCGAGGGGAGGTTGTTGGGTCACTTCGTTGCATATGAAATACGAACATTATATAATTAATCTCCAAATCCGAGACCCTAAATTCAGATCGTATGCTTAACCTGTCCTAATCTAGAGGCCGTGGAGCGAATGGTGCAGTTGTTTGTAAAGGCCGACCTCAACCCCAACCAGAGCTTGTGCGTAAACGCCAAGTAGCTTGGCCATATTACATAGAGGTGAATCGGATAGAAAACAGACTAGCTGTAGGTCGGCCGTCGACCTTTGGACATAATTTCCCAGCGTTTGCAATGGTAAGTCGAGGTGTCGTATATGGCATATACGACATCTTATGCTATATGCGNGACAGACACGTTCGAGGTTTCCCAGGAAGGCTCGAAGGGTGGATCCCCACGCAAGAGGATCGTTCGAAAAGGCCCGTGCACAGGTTATCAAGCAGGTTCCTGGATCCAAGCAGGCATTGCAGTGAATAGGAGGTATCTAGGAAAGTGTTCAGGGAACCACCTATAGGTGAACGTTGAAAACTGAAAGTTCAGTAGGCATCATGAGGATCTCCTTGCACCATCTTCTTGATGTCTCTGCAACGTCCCTTGAAGTGCCACTTTGCGAAAGCTTCGGAACTGACGAATTAAATCCAGGCATACAGCACCAGAGATGAGTCCCTAGAGTTCCAGCAGCAAAGATCCAGTTNGATGTCTCTGCAACGTCCCTTGAAGTGCCACTTTGCGAAAGCTTCGGAACTGACGAATTAAATCCAGGCATACAGCACCAGAGATGAGTCCCTAGAGTTCCAGCAGCAAAGATCCAGTTAGGACTTTCGGGGCGTGGGGTGTGGGCTCCTTGGGTTCAGGAATTCAGGCAACCGTTTAGGTCCTGCTTGGGATCTGAGCTATACGGCTTCGAAACCACAGCTCGCAGGACTCTGTCCGAGGGGAGGTTGTTGGGTCACTTCGTTGCATATGAAATACGAACATTATATAATTAATCTCCAAATCCGAGANGATCTGAGCTATACGGCTTCGAAACCACAGCTCGCAGGACTCTGTCCGAGGGGAGGTTGTTGGGTCACTTCGTTGCATATGAAATACGAACATTATATAATTAATCTCCAAATCCGAGAACCTAAATTCAGATCCCTGTCCAAATCTAGAGGCCCCTCTTCGCGAATTCAATTGCCGGGATTGAGCAGGATTTTTTTCCTTTCTTGACGGAGATAATTATAATAGCTGGACGCAAAAGGACGCGGAAGGGCTGCAGAAGGCGTAGCTCCGCGAAAGGGCGCGGAAGCAAAGAATTCGTAAGCCATCGGCTCAATAGAAAGTTGCGGAAGGGACGACAGGCAGTGACTCAAACGTGCCAACGCCTGGAGGCTGCGGGAGCAGTGGTGGAAGGGTTGTGCGGAATAAGTGGGGGGGGNGGGGGGGGTTGCGTCCTTGAAGCTCCCTTGCCATCATTGTCTTTTTAGGAGGTCTCCTAATTTTGAATGGACAAGTTCAGCTGCGGCACCTTCTGCACTAGCAGACCAGCGTGTCGGGCCTCCCAAACCTACAAAGGACTCTAAACCCTGATAGCCTTGTGCGTATCCCCAAAATACCACGTCACTGACCATGAGCGCCGAACCTGATTTAGGTATAGTAATAACAATAGTAGTTAGCAATTGTTCATAATAGTAGTGTAGTATCAAAATGATCACATTCGAGAACCCCCCACCTACTGGAGCCTTAAGGGATCCCTAGGCTTGGCACGTAACGGCGTGCCGGAAGCAGACTCGCGAGCGCTGCGAGGCACAGGCTCGGGGTTTAGGATCCA
Organism: Symbiodinium sp. clade A Y106; assembly: GCA_003297005.1. Taxonomy (NCBI): domain Eukaryota; class Dinophyceae; order Suessiales; family Symbiodiniaceae; genus Symbiodinium; species Symbiodinium sp. clade A. Next base: position 19,071 of record BGNK01004968.1, on the reverse strand, counting down.
TGAAAATGTCAAGGTAGAAAGTAGAACATTCATAAGACGTAGGATCAATAAAAGCTTAAATTAAAAGCTCGGGGCTTGGGCCTGTAGCGGGGTGGGGTTGAGCATCTTTAGAACATAGGTTCAGACGTTGCATAAAGGCAGGACTTGGGGCTGAGGCTTTGTAGGGCTTGGATGTATGAGTCTTGGGGCTTACTGAAGATCCAGTACTGGTAGCTCATTGCGGGCTTGGAACCAGCGTACAGAGGGTCCAGAGGGTCCTAGACTGTTTCTACAAGGTCTATTTCGGGATGTACAGGACTTGGTCAATGGTCTTCAGTTGTTGAGGGCTTCTGAGGCCTGAGTATGGCTTAGCATCTGGGTTTCCCGTGTTTGATGAGGCATTTACTGTCTCGGCCGGTCTCGGCCTGCCCACTACTGCAAACTTGCCGTCCAGAGTCGTGCCACGGATTTTTTCTTGCCACATTGGACATCGCTCCACCACCGCCTGCAGGAGTCGTTTGTTTGCTCAAGCCAGCCGGGGAAGGCTCTGGTGTGTTCCCTGTGTCTCCATGCATCTTCTGTTAAGTCTTGCGGCCTTGCAGCTGGCAGCATGTGCTCGCCGGGGACCCCAGGTAAACGGGTGTGTCAAGATGGTGGACCTTGTGTCAACCTACGCATCACATCCATACACTTTGCCGGTGGGCTCCAAGCGATTGTGGGCCTCGGCGAAGTACATGCAATTTGGTTTGACAACCATCTACATGGTCGGGGAGCAGGTGGTAGTTGTTCAGTTAGCAGAATGAGTTTTCAGTTGTAGTAGAATTCCTGGTAGTTTGAGCCCATCCTGACACCCAAGAACCTTTATTTTTTTTGACAAAGCTTGCTCTTAACCATGCATGATACTTGGGATGGGCTGATGATGATATACATAAGCTAATGATGCTAATGCATGCAGCTTTTCATATCTATACTGTTATGCAAAAAGGCCTGAAGCAGGTTCCGGGTATTGCAATGAGTGCAGCACCGCTATGATAAGGAGTCAACAAGAAAACCCAAATCCAGGGACAAGCGCCTAGACGAAGAATTCGGCCCATGGGGCAGCTAGGCGTGTGCTAAGGTGAGGACGCTAGCACGGCGATCCATGCCGGCCCCCCCATGTGCTGCTGCAACCCCGAGCACCGGCGCAAGACCAAGTGCTTCAAAGCGGAAGGCAGCCCCGGGATCGGAAGGCGGTTTGTTTTGGCGGCCGGGATGCACAGAGGTAGGCTTAATGGGCAGCCAGAAGATGGTACAAAGAATGGTCGCAGTGAGTCTATCTGGCAGTGATGGCATGCAGAAGGCTGTGAAGAGACATCAATCGACCGCAGTCATGGCGGTCTCAGCAGTAGCCGAAGTAGGAAGTCACACTAATCTGACGTCACATGCTGACCTCCGGCCACGGTTTAATGAAATATTGAAGACCTGGCTGGGGTGAGAACCCTTTGGGCCTTCCTGCGCTTGCCAGTGACTCGAATCTCCGGACCATGACCCCCAAGTATAGTTCTTGAGCATCAATCGTGAACCCTTAAGCCGGCCGCAGCCCTTTACCCTAAATCCAAAACCCCCAAACGCGAAGTTGCAGTTGAAGAAGGCGAAACGCTCCTCACCGACGAACGGGGACAGCTGTGGGAACAGCTGCCGCTGGAGGAGCAGGCAGGTTTGTGACTCAGGGTTTGGGTTCTGCGGGGATGTACATGCATGCACCCACCCTCCATCCCTCCTTCCCCCTCCGTCAGTCCATCCACACATACGCACATCTGCGCATGTTCGCCGCTGCTTTTATACAATTGAACACCTGGTTGAGCGAAGGCTTGGTCCCCAGGTGGCTGTCGGAACTATAGCTCTACCAGAACCAAGAAAGGTGAACGAGAGATAAGAGATCACTGGATTGATCAGATGGTGATGTCTGGGGAGTCTGGGGCCTCTAGGGCTCTTGCTAGCGGCTAGCGCTTGTGTCTGGACACACTCCGATGATCTCAGATGCCTGAGCAAGGAAAGCCCTTCGCCTGCGATTCACTAGGAGCAGCCTCTTGTCCCGACACCCTGACCCGACTCTGGCGGCTTCTTTTGAAGTGGAGGTTGACATGTGCAGACAGCTCGGACGGGGGCTTGCTGCAACTTTTGGCCCAATTGATAGATATCTACGGCGACCCTAAATACTATTTGTAAAGTTCAACCAATGTACACCTACCTGCGGTCTGTACAGGTCACGACGAAATTCGTGTGCAGCGTCAGTGATCGCACCTACAACATGCAGGCGTGCCGTGAAGCTATGAGCCTTTTGGCAAGGGTAGCGTTAGAATGCTGCCTCAGCCCTGAACTGATTGGTTTTTGCCTTTCTCTAATAAGGTTTAGGGTTGAGTTTTGGGGCTTAGGAGGTCTGGTAGGGTTAGGCTTACAGTCTTACTGTTGGTCACATTTGCTTTCGCGACCGCCTACGGGTTCATTCACCGCCTATATAGCGGTGCAGCCCAAGCCTACATACACCTCAAGCAAGATCAGTTTCCAAAATGTTAAATTTCGTAAACAGACGCCCTAAAAGGGCCAAAAATGGCCTGAACTCACTCACCAGCAGAATCCTGATTTGGGGGGATTTTGCCTGGCAACTTTAGGGGTGAGAGGCTTGGTCTTCGGGGGCTAGGATGCAGGAATGTATGCAGTATATGCCGCAAAGGCCTTAAAACCATGCAACACCCAGCGCTTCAATTCGTGAAGCCCTAAACCTCTAGACCCACAGCTCAACAGCTTCAGACGCCTCCGAATCTCTGGACCCTTAAACCCTACCCCAGCAGCCGGAGGTTCTGAGCGGAGCTGTGATCCAGGAATCTTCCGAATCGATGAACCAGGAGGAACCACCTGACATCCAGGACATATGTTTTCGGGCTGGGGTTTAGGTTTTCAGGGTCCAACCCTGCATTCCCAACTACAAACCTCGATAGTGCGGAGGAATTAGGTTCTGGGAGTCAGCAGCGTTTTTGTGCCAGCTTGCCGAATAGGAGCAACGTGAGGCCACGCGTGCCGGGCCGTGCCGGTTTGTACGATGTAGCATTCTGGGCCTGTCGAAAGGGACCCCGTTGGTACTGTTCAGATGGTGAGATCCCCGGAAACGCAATAGCAGTGGCACTTGCGGCCTCTTGAGACAGCTTTTATGGGGTCAAGGGTACAGCCAAAACGTCGGACTTTTGGAGGCTCTCGTGTTTCTGAGGACCTCGCCCAACGGAGTATCCCAGATGCTACTTGTAGGCTCCAGTTTTATCTTACTTCGATCATTGCTGAATATTGCTGCCTGTCTAACATATTCCAGCATGTCATGTATCTGTCTCTCTGAGAGTGCATATATGGTGTGTGTGTGTGTATAATCACAATATGTTTCTCTGCTCTTTGTCTTAGTCTTAGTCTAACTTCGCCATCTGCCAGGAGCCCATCTACGAGACAAAGCGCTTTGCCTGCCACCGCAAAGGAAGAGGACCCACCGCGACGGATGTGTGCCACGGCAAACGTTGAGAGTGCAGGGTTCAGGGTTCAGATCTAGTAGTCCTGGCTAGCACAAGTGCGACTGCCACCCCCGTCTCCCCATTCCTGCCACTGTGTCATCATGACTTCCATTGAACATGCCTCTCTAGCTTATCAAAATGTGAACTGTCACGATTGCAGGGTCGCCGGTGCTTTGCGACGTCTCAGAAACGGATCATCCGTCTGAGAAATCCTCAACCTTGAGATCTGCATGGAGCCCTCAACAAAAAGAGATGATCTCAGCTGTTCGATCCAAAATCCTCCAGTCCTGTCCCTGCATCTCCAGCCAATGCACCCCGAACTGTAATGTCGACCTTAGAAGGCAGCGAATCAAATACGATAGAATACACGCTGAAGTCCAGTTCGCAAACCTTCTATTTGCACACGTGCAGGTCTTTTAGTATGTCAGACAGCAAAAACTCTCAGTTCGCCCGAAACCAACCCTGCCCGCAACACAAATCTTAAAGCCCCTAAACACAAAGCTCGTAGAAGCCACGAGCCTTGAACCGGAAACCCTAACGCCTAGAACTCCTAAACCAAAAAAAGAACTCCTAAACCAGAAAGGCTTTCATAAAAAAACTATACCGAAAACAAAGAAGCCAGGAACCCTAGAGCATCCGAAAGCCTAAAGCCTTGAACCCAAGCCCAAAGAGCCAGGTTCTGCAGGCAAGGGCCATGCCCTGGCCAGACAGTGGAGGCTCCGAGATGCCCGGAGGATGACAGCTATCTCTACAAGGACCCCAAATCTTGAATTGGCGTCTTTATCGCCCTTAGGCTTCAGGGCTCCGATGCTTTGGGTTTGTGTCGGGCTCAGGGTTTTTGTTTGAGAGTGGGGGTTTGAACCCAGACAAGTGCGAGGAGGCAGACGGCCATGGGGTCTGCATCGAAGAGGAGGATCTGATCGGCGTGCCTCGGTTTCGGCTTCTTGCTGCCACCGCCCACGCCACTACAACAGTCACTGCCGGACAGCGGCGCTTCTACTGCTATGACGTTGCTGCGCCAACTATGAGAGCCACAGTAGCGCTGCACCTTGATCAATGGCAGCAATAAAAACAATAAGCCGTTCTCGCTCAGAGCTCATTGCAACACCAACAGCAACAATAACATCAAAAATCCACCAGGAAATAAGGAACTAACAGCCACAACAACATCGGCAACAACGGACAGGCTAAAGGCGGTAGCGACGCAAACAGAAGCTGTGGCAGCGGCAGCAAATGTATTGTCGGTAGACAGCAAGCGTGCTCTTGTTTTTTGTTTTGTTCTTGTTCTTCGCCCGGTGGTGGTACAGTAGTATCCGCAGCCGTCGTCGCATCCTTACCCGTGTCCGTTTGAACCTGTGGCGTAGAAGCTCAATTCGACTTCTGCCAGCAGCTGCCGGCATAGGAAAACCAGCAGACGGTGGGTAGCAATTGCGGCATTCAATTGTGGGGTCAGAGGCGGCGATACCATCGCCACAATGGTGTCACCTGTGATGAGCAGCGACGAAGTAAAACATTCCATGGCGCACAGAATATAGACGGATAGCAATCGAAAACATTGTGGCAAGAACAGGAGGACTTTGAGTTCGTTTTCAGCAGTTCCGTTGAGGTTCCCTCGGCTGTCACGGAAGCCACGCATCGCCGTGGACGCTGCCCAGGAGTTCACATAAATGTGAGTGTACTCGGGTCTGAAAGCACACATCCTGAAAGCCTTATGAAAGGTTTTGGAACATTAAAGATTTTGCTAGCCGTCATGTCCCAAATTGCTAATGTCTGACATAGGATCCCCACTCTAACCGTTAAGGCAGGGTGTTGAAATGCTTCTCACTGCATGCCCGGGTATCAGGTTAGACAGGTGTGTAGTCTACTTGAAGGGATTGGCGGCACTTGTATAGTTTCCTTCATAGGCTTGTACATGTGTGTTTCCTGTATCCTTTTTGGCTTAGGAGAAGGCTGCATAAGAAAACCTTTTGAGCCATGTGTACTGTAACCTACAAATTGTAAAGCTGTACAGTAGCAAGTAGGTTCTTTGGTTCGTTTTCTTCTTGTTTGTGTAAGTTCAGAGTGAGACTCGCTTCCGCGCCCAGCCATAAAAGAACTGCGAACTTCGCTGCAGGGAGGAATGGCGGAGCCATCACTTCAACAGGTGATGAGCCCAACGCCTGGGCCAGAAGCAACCGGAGCGGTGCCTTCTCCGGCCTCCCAGCCTGGTGTGCGGGGAGGCGGGGATGCATCGCAAACTACTGTGAATGGTACAACCACCGGAGTTGGAGTGCCATCGCCCTCTGGGCTTGCGCAGCCTATTGGGGATGGAACGCAGCAAACTATGATGGATGCGTCGTCGGGGTCATCGGCTTCCACAGCTGGTCCAGTGCCATCCGAATCCCCTCAGCTGCCACAAGAAGCTGTTGATGCAGCCGGCCAAGTGGTCGGACCGAGAGTTTCAGCAGTCGGTAGGACAGGAGGCGATGGAACACTAGGTCAGGTTGGAGGCTTGGGTANTGCCACAAGAAGCTGTTGATGCAGCCGGCCAAGTGGTCGGACCGAGAGTTTCAGCAGTCGGTAGGACAGGAGGCGATGGAACACTAGGTCAGGTTGGAGGCTTGGGTACAGCTGGCGTTGCGCATGGAGCAGTATCTACCACGGAGGTCGCTGATGCGAGTGGGGTGCATGGAGATGCAACTGCGGTGACTCAGGGTTTCAGTGTGGCCACCGAAAGTGGAATGGCTAGCGCTCAGATCAGTGTTGCCACAGGCGTCTCAGGGCACAACCCAGCTGCATCGAATCCTGTTTGTAGTGCTGAGGGCTTTGAAATGCCCAGATCGACGGTGCACGGGGCGTCAGCGGTCATGCAGACTGGGGCTCAGGCTTTTGCTAGTCACTGGCTGGGCAGAGTGCAGTCTCTGTTTGGTGGCGCGGCGAACGTACAGCCAATGCCGCAAGCGTGGGCACCCAGTCCACGAACTTCTCCCCCAAGGCAGTCGCGACCACTACAGCCCCTCGAGAGAGGAGGCCGCATCCTGCAAGATGAAGGTCAAGTGGCTTTGTTCTCTGGTGCCAATGCGCAGCAGCTTGCTGCCATGGAGCAAAGAGCTCCCTTGCTCTACGGGTCTCCGGACAGGCATCCGCACACCGAGTCCTCATCTATTCCACATGATGCGATTCAGGCAGAAGTCGCGCGACAGCTTGATGGGTTGAAGCAGCAATTGCGAGCTGAACAAGAAAGAGTCGGTCGTGCTGAGGCCGAACTCTTGAGGATTCGGTCTCAGCAGGCTGGTGAAGTCGAGGCTACGGCGCTGCAGCAGGTGGGTACTAGGGAGGTTGGCTTTAGTGGGATTGGTGACAGTGGGTTCGGTTCGCATCCTGTCGCCAGCACTGGGGTTGGATTTGCCCTTTTTTCGTCCTCAGCGCCTCCTCCTCCTCCGCTTCCTTCCGCTCCCGAGCCTCAGGGCTTAGCTGGTTTGTTCTCAGGGCTCCTTGGTTCCGGTGCGCGGTCTTCCAGCCCTGCCCGCAGAGGCCGAAAGCAGAACCCAGAGGCAGCGAGTGCAGCAGGACCCACAGATCGTGAGATATTGATTGCTGGGGTGCATCAACTTCAAGATCTCGCGCCGAGCGCGATGGCGGCACTTCACCCACGAATCCTGAAGGTCCTGAAGCAGTCAAGCCAGGCATTGCAAGCTTTCCATCTTTGGCAGAGCGCACGTCGGATGAAGAGTCTATCCTGTATCAAGATTGGCTAGTGGTGATAACTGGTCTGGTTGGTGACGCGTCAGACACTGCAGCCGAGTGGTGGAGCAAGGTCCTAAAGGCGGTACATGCAGCTTATCGGGTTTGGCTTTCGTCTTCCCCAATAGATAGGTTAAAAGTTGAGTTGCTTCGCGGCAGATGGGCACGGGTTAACCTTAGAGTTTGCAGCATGCTTATGGCAGCAGTGCCAGAGTCCATCAAAGCAGACATTATATCCCGCAAGTGTATCCAGTCTGCCCCATCAATTCTGTTTCGGTTGCACATGGTTGCACACTACTTATCAACCAGGTGGAGGTTCTGAGAAAGCGCTTATCCAGCGACAGTTGCACAAGCCTGATTCAGCCACGGACGCTCCTTCGGCTGTAAAGCTTTTGCGTGATTGGCTTCGCTGGTACAATCGCTGCGTGGACTGCGGTATGTGCACTCCTGACGCATCCATCCTTTCAAAGGGCTTAGCTGCAATCACCAGCCAAGTTCTTGCACAGCACGAAGAAACTAAGTTTCGCACGTTCATGATTCGCTCCATGTTGAATATGGATGGCCAACCAACTGTAGAGGCCGTGTTGGAGTATCATCGTCACTTGCTTGGTGAAATGGAGGCGCTAGCTAGCTCAGCGTTGCTTTGGGTGGGGTATCTTTGCAACACGCGTCGGGTGAACAGCAAGGATCACACAACTCACAGAGTAGTCCGATTGAGGAAGAGCAGGTCAAGCTGCAGTTTGAGGGTGACATTACAGCCGGGAGCAATCCCAGGCCGTCAAGACTCGCTGCAAGTGCTGGCGACTGTGTTTCAGGCTGCGCTTCAGGTCGTGCAGGCAGCACGGCATGCTTCGCACGCATAAGGTCCTCAAGCTTCTCGTCATTCCCTCCAGCCCTCAACCCAGGAGGAGCAGTCATCATCGCAGCCTCAACTTGCACTGCCAAGTGCCCCAACGCAAGACTCAACAACTGTTTCGCCCCAGGTTCTTCAAGGCATTTGTCAGGCAGTTGCCGCGCTGCCAACCAATCAGTTGTTTGATGCATCAGGTCCGCTCTCAAATGATGGTGCAGTTTAGAGGGAGTGCAGCCTCGCTAAGGGTAGGCCGTGTGTTGAAGCCTTTTGCCTCAGCCACGCTGTTTTGCAAAGCAGGTAGTGCCGCTCAAGTCAAAGAGAGCATGTGTGCACTTGGCCCTGTGTTAATTCAGAGGTACAAGCCCAGGAGGAGCCGTCGGGATAAACTTACTCCTTGCAGCAGCCAAAGCCGGTCCCCTGTAAGACCTTAACTGGTTTAAGTGACCCGAATTAACAGGCAATCGTAGTCCCGAACCTGTGTGCAGAAGGCCTGTAGCACTCGCTTGTGTGCTGGGGGTAAACCAGCCAGACCACCCGAAACCCGAATTTTGTACCCCAAGTGCACGTGTATGTACAGTCTTGGATATCCTCGAGAAAGTTTTGTTTCGTCATGCAAGAGGGCAAACTGGACTGATCACCCAGCTGGCCTCTAGATCAGACATGTTGGGGTTTAAGGCGTAATGCACCCTTAACTACCCGCAACTTGTGCCGGGCTTGCAGGGACCGCCAGCGCACAGGTCTCTAAAGGCAAGCCAAGGTTCAAAGGTCCCAGGAACAGGCATGCTGTAAATAGTGCAGCGTGCGCTACAAGGCTAGTTGCCTGTCGGCTCTAGCAAGGAGGAGTGTTGAAATGCTTCTCACTGCATGCCCAGGTATCAGGTTAGAAAGGTGTGTAGTCTACTTGAAGGGATTGGCGGCACTTGTATAGTTTCCTTCAGGTAGGCTTGTACATGTGTGTTTCCTGTATCCTTTTTGGCTTAGGGGAAGGCTGCGTAGGAAAGCCTCNGCGGCACTTGTATAGTTTCCTTCAGGTAGGCTTGTACATGTGTGTTTCCTGTATCCTTTTTGGCTTAGGGGAAGGCTGCGTAGGAAAGCCTCTTGAGCCATGTGTACTGTAACCTACAAATTGTAAAGCTGTGCAGTCTTTGGTTCGTTTCTTCTTGTTTGTGTAAGTTCAGAGTGAGACTCGCTTCCGCGCCCTAAAAGAATTGCGAACTTCGCTGCAGGGAGGAATGGCAGAGCCATCACTTCAACACAGGGGTTTATTTGATCAGGATTCGGGGCATAGGGTGTCCCAGGCAGACAAGAAGGAATCCAGCCCAAAGCATTTCAAATGTTGATAACTGTCATGACGAATTTAGTTGCCATTGGCATCGGTCTTGCTGTGATTGTGTCGGTAACGCCAAATTGTCGGCAAGTATGGTGCCTGCTATTCGGTGTCGAAGGCACGAGTTGGAAGATCTGCCCTGCGAACAGCTTCGGCTTGATCGGACAGCTTACGTAAGGTTGCCGAGAAGTTAGCACAAGGGCTTTCCTTACAGTACCAATAGTTTTTTTTGTCGTAGGCCCTACGGGCATTCGTTCTCGCTGGTACATAGCAGCAACTATACTTTGTGGATCGTGGTGGAGTACAACCCCCAGGCAATACCTGAATATGTGGTAGTATTATCACGTCCTCGAGTTCCCTGATATAGTCTCAGCACAAGCACCCAACCCCTCCACGGTATTACTCGTGACCCCAGACCCGGATGTCGAAGCCGGGTTCTGACAACCAAAGCTTAACTTAACCATCGAAGCTGGGACAGAACGGAGTTTAGGGCTTAGCGCACAGCATCGCACTCCTAGGCCCTAAAGCCCTAAGCCCGGAAAACCCACAGAGAGGTTTTGGAGCATTCCTCATCTTTGACACTCCAGGAGTGATGTTCAACACGGGCTGCCAGTGCAAGTCCTGCAAGTAGGCATCGGCTTTTCTACAGCTTCGACGATTGTTCGAAGTCCAAGTTCGCTCCGTTTTTTTCGGGACGGGGGCTAGCCATTTGTGGTCGAAGCACTGGAGGGGAACTTGGTTGTTGAAACTTTTCAGGTACTGGCCCCTGGATGTTTGAGCCTCTGCATCCCCTAAATCCAACACCTGAAAGCCCACGTCCTACTTGAACCCTATTGACTCAAGTCAAAAACCTGAAACCACCTTCAGGCCCAAGTTCCTTGAACCGTGGAGCCGTTAACCATAAACCGTAAACCTGTAAAGCAATAAATCGTTCCAGGTCAGTCCGCAGCTGCGGCGACTTTTGACCAAACTCGCGCGTCAAGTGACAAAGCATTGCTCACGGGAACGCGGGTCACTGCTTGGCACTCTGCAACCCCTACCCGCTGGAGTCGAGATGTCGGGGTTTCGGTTTCGGAATTACGTGTTGAGGGTTTAACAGTTTCGGCACTCAGAACACTCTGAGACGTGCGTGTGGCACGGCAGGCAGCTGGTCCTCCCATCACTTCGAGAAACCTGAGGAGGTGCGAGCTTGTGTTGCGGTTTCATATTGTTGTTGGCCTCGCCGTGTTCACTACAAGGACAACTCTGCTATGATGAATGCCAGGAGTTCTACGTGAAAGGGTCGATATACCCGATTCGCACGATTCTTGTCGTGACGGCATTGTTTTTCGACCGTGGCTCGGTGACTACTCAGGCTATAGACCAGATCTTCCAGCCGTAGGCCAGCTGTAGTCGGAATGGCTTTGCGCTGCTGGTTTCCCTGCCTGCTGGCTGTCAGCAACGTGCCTCTTCTTGCACACAGACATTCATGGAACGCCCACGTTCCTTCATTGGTTATAAGTTATATGTTCAGGTGAAGGGCATCTTTTCCGTCTCGCCCGACGAGTCTCACTGTGCAGCCCGCGACGATCGGGGGACCTGCAGGCGCTGGGTGTTGGACGTCTCCTAGGCGTAGCATCAGACCTGCCTCGGCCAGGCAGCCCGAGGATCCCGAAGAGTTGGTGGCTCTGCAAGCCAAGATCGTTTCTTGGCCTATGCCCCAGACCCTGAACACTCATCCCTAGGCAGCTGTAAAAACACCTGCCTGCAACAGTGTGGGTTCCGCCTGGGGGCGTTTGCTTGCAAGGGGAAAGGGTGCTCTGCGACTTCGGGATCCTTCAAGGTCGTCAGAAAGGTTTTTTTTGTATCATTGTATGATTTGCCCTAGTCGCCAGTCTTCATGCTGCATGTTTTGACACAAAGGATAAGTTCCCACACTGGGGCTGGTGGGGGCGTTTCCATCGTGGACGAGGCTACTACAAGGCTGGGACTCTTTAAAGACCTGCTCGGCATTGTGTCAAGCTTGTAAGGGTCGATGCAGGTCGCGACGACAACTGAAGCGCCTGCCGCTTGGCTTCCAAGACAGTTGTTCCGCAATGTCGATGTCCATCATATGCTTTCCTTGGCTGTGGTAGAGCTCCATGCTGCCCGATCTTCTACATGCAACATCCTAAGATGGTAATTGAAAGTCAGGGGGTAGAATTTGCTGGTGGCCAGTTTAGGGTTCGGAAGGTGCAGCCGTTCTGGATCTCGGCCGCGGTGGACACCCCATGCAATAAAGCTTGCGGAGAGTTCAACGATGGCTTGGACGTTTTCAGGTGCGGAAAGGAGGAGATGGCTGCCATTAACTCGACGGAAGCAATTGAGGCTTTGGTTGCGGAGCTGGGACTCCCGAACACCACTTGCAGCCAGGCCCCGAGCGGTAACCCCTACAGAGACGGTGGAGGGAGCCCTTTCATCAGGGAAAGTCCAAAGCCGAACGATTGCTACTTTTGGGATCCAAACAAGCCTGCAAGCGACATTGACTGCGACACCATTGGTTTCCCCGGTCGAAGTCCGCTTTGCTACTGTGTTCCTGCCCTTGGGCAGCACTCATTGGGTTCATTTGGATTCCCGTGTCTTCATACGGGCGAAAAGACGCAGTTGGCTTGTGGCGCCCGACCGAGGCGGCGCCGGCTGCTCGATGGCATCGCTTGCAACTGCAACGACTCTGTGTTTGAGAGTGTCTGTGTGTGGGTGGCACAAAGAGGTTGCTTTGCAGTTGTCACTTGTCATCCAAGGCCGTTCCTGCTGCTGGGCCGCATCCGTAGCCCGGGCATTCACGGGAGTTTCCGACAGGCGCAGTTCAGGAGAGGTTGGTCGACTTGGCGGTTGGACATGATGCTACAAGTATATAATGGTTACATCGTCATTTCAGCGGATCCTATCAAGCCCTCGAGAGGCGCCTGAGATGATGGGTGTTTCTGCACCATCATCTCCGTGCTTTCGCCACTCAGGATCCAACGGGGCCTTGGTTCTCGGCGGATAGAGACCAGACCTGCAACGACCTTTGCACCTCCAAGAACTACACGGAGTGCGGCAAGGAGGAGATGGCGGCCATCAACTCTTCCCTCGCCTTGGCAGACTTGCTTTCCATTCTCAACTTGACCTGCACGCCCCCCAACAGCGGAAATGCCTTCAGAGATGGTGGAGGAAGTCCTTTTACTAGGGGTCCTCCGGAAGCAAACGATTGCTACTATTGGGACCCAAGCCAGCCTGCAAGCAACATTGACTGCGGCACCATTGGTTTTTCCGGTCGAAGGCCGCTTTGCTACTGTAAGTAGGTCCGACACAGCCTTCGGACTTCCAGGTCCCGACATTGATGCTGCCTGCGAGATAGTGGGCGCAATTTTAATCTCTCAGTGTCAGGTTTACTACTTTAAATGCGAACAGGTCTTGTGACTGTCGATCGCGTGAGTCGTCAATACGTCCAGCCTGAAGCATCCCGCCGCACATTACACGCAAGACAGAGTCAAGCAAAAAGGGCGCTTCTTCACATGAACAGGAAGGGCATGTCAATTAGGTCTGCAGGAGGCCGCGTGTGGGTAGGAGAGGTACATAGGGGAGGCTGAAGCCTAGCAAAGTTGCGCAGACGAGCAACGTTTCAAGATGGCCTTTGCGGGAACAGCTTTACTTCGGAATCAAGCAGTCGAGGCAAATCAGCACAGTCGCAGCGCCATTCACGCTGAAGGCTTGGGACGAAGTCGGCGAGAGAACTCCAGCTCTTCCGGCACCGCTGCCTGCACCCAAGGATGTGCGGCTTAGGGCCAGGGCTTGTAGCGGTTTTACGTGAGGAGGTTTCGGGGTTCAGGCATGTTTGCCAAGGGGTCTGCTCTTTTGTGTCGGGCGTGTTGCATGACATCGGTTAACGGCGCCCCGCACAGTAATCGCTTTTGTTTGTACTCCTGCTGGAAGTATCGTGCAGCATCGTAAGATAATACCCACTCCAGAACCTTGAAGCCCTTGCAGTACAAGGCACTTTCTCCGACAAGCCATTTCGGAACAGTTTGGCAAACTTGTTAGTCTACAGTTTAAGGGTTTCGGACGTGGGGTCTAAAAGCAGGCCTTTGAAACCATAAGCAGGTTGTATAAAGGGCCACAGGAGGTAGCTAAGCCTTGGGCTGCATTTGGGCTAGGTTCAGTGTTTGCCTGTTGGTGTCCTGACTGCTCTTCTTTTCTGCACACAACCAGTTCATGTTTGTCAACGCACCTGCATGCCTCTCAAGCTGGGTAGGAGATGCTCCGAACATCGAAGCAGCCATCTGCAGGAGCCCACCATACCGATCATCGCATCGGGGCAGTACGAGCCAGGCTTGGCACCAGAACGCCCCAGCCCTACAATGAGGGGCGCAGACGCCAGATACCCTCAAACTCATGGCCCCAAGCCCAGCATTGCTAAACCAAACCCTTCGAAGTCTCGAAGCACGAGTCCGGCACGTAAGTCCCATGCCGCTTTGGTCAACTCTAATCCTGAAAGTGGTAAACCGCATGGCCTAAAGCCTGAGCATGCAGAAGCAAACTAAGTTGCAAACCTTCAGGCTTTAATTTGAAGCCTGCTGGGTGTGAGCGGAGGGTTGCTGACCTACCTGCGAAGCTGAGTGGGCTGGCCTAGATTCCATCTTTTTGTGGCTCGGTTCCTTAAGTACTCGGGTTTCGGTTAAAGCTTTCTCACACGGCTTCTCTCGGGAATGATGATAAGCTTGTGAGGCAATATTATCGGGTATGTCTGTGCGTGCGTGTGTATGTCTATCCCAAACTATCGTTCCTTTTCGGGTATACTTTAATCGGAGCTTGTTGCCGCAAGAAAGTACTGGAGACAAGTTGCTTGCTGACACAACGACGGCTACCAAACAGCTTGTTTGGCCCCCTCACCATGCCCATCGAACTCGCAGGCCATTCCGCTCTGGTTACAAGGGACACTGCGCCTGCAGCTGTAGAGCTCCCGGATGACAAGGAGCTGGAGGTGCTGGGCTACTTGTCGGGTTGGCGTCGTGAGCTCAAACGGGTGTCATCTTTGGTTTCGGGCAGGTCCCACGTGCAGTCCTTGATTGCAGATGTTGTTGTCAGGAGCCCTTTGCGGGACTGCTGTTTGCAAGCGAAAACTCAAGGCCGAAGCGGGTCAGAACCTTCCAGGCAGCTGGGAACCCGAAAGGAAGAATGCGAGCGTTCGGCCCTGAACTCGAAAAAGGCCTAGCTCGCGGAGGAATCTGAACGGCATTTCCCGAGTCTCAAGCATTATTCTAGGGATGCAATCCGAGTCCCCGAGCGCCCGTTATCCAGACCCAGTGGGACCCTTTCAAAAACCCATGCAAAACACTAGAAAACCCTTAAAAGAAAAGCAACAAGCCCATTTGCAGAGGAGCCTTCAGCGGCTTCTCCTCCTCCGGCACCTTCAGCTTTAGGTGGTGTTCCCAGCAGAGTTTAGGGTAGGACTCTACCCATCTGGTACTGTACTGGGTAGCCTTTAGGGCCCTTCAGGGTCGAAGGTTTTGGGCCTGCTGTAGGGCTTACAGAGAGTAGGTCAGTTGGGCCGGGCGAGTTTTGTTGTTGTGGCTCCTGGAAAGCTTATCTTGTTCTTCTCCTGGGCGCCTCGGCTCGATTTTGTACCGATTCAGCAGGGCCGCGCCCAAGAATGTATATTCGAGGGGGGCTGTACGGCAATTCGTCAGTAAGCAGTCCATGTTGAGTCCATGTTGTGAAGGGCCCAGATCGAACTCCTCCCGAAACCCCTAAGTTTATAAATTCCCCGAGCCCCGTTAATGTATATTCGAGGGGGGTCTGGTAAAACGACTTGTGTGTGGGGGGTGATTAAGCGTTTTGGGATGTGTTGGGCCCCTGAGCCATACAGGTTTGGGGTAAGGTGTGAGCGAAGATTCAATGTCTTAAGGCCCGAGCTTTGCCAGAAACAGGCTCGGGAGTCTTAGCATCAAGACACCACTGCATCCAGGACCTAGGAATGTGTCTTCAGCAGATCCGTGTTCACCCTTTCTCCCAACATGAGCAAACCCCTCAAGCCCTGAACCCTGAAATGTCTTCTGAAGTGTCCCACTAGGTGACAGCATGCCGACACCGCTGGAGCGACGGCAGATGCGGCAGTTGGCCGCCAATTCAGTGCATGACCGAGTTGGTGCTGCTTGTACCGTTTTGGTTTGGAGGTTTGGGGGTTTGGGTTCACGGTTCAGGGATACCTATTGCTCGGTCCGAGGCCCCGATAAGAATCGAGGGATATAAGTCCCAAACCCGCGAGGCCATGCTTCAGACCCTTAGTGCCTTAGGGTATAGCTCAGGGAAAGCATTTGCAAGACCTGCACCCACTGAGTCATCGCCCTCGCCGCGAGAAGCTGTGTCCGAGGGCACGACACCAGCAGGCACAGGCTAGTGTACACAAATTGCTGCTGATCATGTTCAAGATGGTGTTTATGACGATGATAACCTGTCATATAAAGCCGGGTGTACGGTCGTGTTTTCCCCACTGTATGGCAACTCCCCACAACCCCAGAAGGCGCACGCCCCCTGGCCCAATCGGCCCGGTGTTAGCTTCACATCAGTTTGGGAGAATGTTAGGTGGTGTTTCCAAAAGCTGCATTGGCTGGAACCACACTGCGATTAGAAGCTGAAGTAGTGCACGGAGTAGTATGCCTTCACCACAACAAGAGCTCAAATTGTAATCACGATCGTATTATAATGCCCTCGATATTCATGATCAGTGCTGCATTTTCACTCCAGCACCATAACTCGCTTTGCCTTATTCTTGTTATTTCAAAGCTGGTGTGGCAGATAGGTTTGCCAAAAGGTTTTGCCTTCTTGCCAATCCTATGATACAAAGCTGTACTATCCATTCTTGATAAGTGTCATGGTCCTTTCTCCCTGAATGCAGAACTCCAGTGCCAGGTAAAAGTTGGGTTTTCGGAAAGCCCCACTATAGCGGCCTGGCTAATTAGTAACATAATCGTGTCTCCACATAGTTTTACTATCATAGACAGCGGCACCTTAATCGAATCATGAAGGCTCCCAAAAATCTGTGAGTGCCAAGTCCTGTTTGGAGGCAGCACACCCACTACGCCGTGGCCTCGGCTGTAGCTCCGAAAGCTATGAACTGGCAAGCGTTAACGGTAGATGGGAGGCTCCGAAAGTATGGTATGTTGTAAGAGTTTGGAGTTTGCCAACCCAAAGGAGCCCCGAAGGAGCATGATCCTAAGCATAAGAACCCGAGCATAAGGACGGCGAGGTTTCAAGCAAGCCACAGACAGCTTCCAGACTTCCCTACCTGAGCTCCTAGAACCCGACATCCTAACTAATACCCTAAGGCCTTAAACAGTCCAACTGCAAAAGGCTTATAGTCATCCATTGTTGGGGCAAGAACCTCGCAAATCCCACAGCTCCGGACTTGGATGTCGCTCTAGATCTGAGCGTCGTCAGAGGCACCGCTGCTAAAGATGCGTAGTGTTCGTCAATCAAGATTTGGCCTCCGACTTACATTGCTAGGCCATGAGCCATCCACCTAGCTCGGTCCAGGCCCTAAGCCGGATCAGCTCGCAACCCTGTACTTTAATCCCTAAGCCGTAGTCTTCCGAAATGCGCGCCAGATGTTGGTTTATGGTTGGGGGCTCGGTATTCGGAGTCGGTGTCAGGATGCCGACCCGAAAGCGTGACTGTGAGCCTGCGTTTTCGCCGCATCGATTTGCCTGCGAACTGGGCTCTTCTCAAAGTGCTCCCCAAACCCACAAGGACTCAAACCTGGAAGCCCTATGAGCCCTAGCACTTCGAGTCTACTGGCGCTTTGGGTTGATGCATTGAGTTTCAGAGCTGGGATTTTTGAAGTTAGTAGTTGTTGGAGCCTCGCCGTCATCTTCTCGGGCCGAGGTCCTGAGATGCCGTTCCAGGAGCATGATCAGATAATCATTCTGTGCACACAGTCACCAAATCTCCACAGTCGGAATGCTAGCGACGGCAGCAACCATTCTGGTGGTCCAAACTGGCACAAAGAGAGCATGACCCCCAAGAGACCGAACAAGAATCGCGGGCGCTCCCGACAGCAAAGCAAGGTGCTTGGCTGCAACAGAACGGCTTCGAGACCGATTGAAGCAGCGGGCAGCTGAGACGTTGGCCTGCTGAGCTATTTGCAACGAACAATCAGCCGAGAGTAACAAGCATACTCCGATCCTCACCACCATCGCAGACTCCCAGTCTACCAATCGTTTGTTCAATCAGCCGAGCAATCTATCTGTCAATCACGGAATCAAGGCAGCAGTCAGTTCTCATTGTCATGGTCATAACATGTCATAATCATCATCATCTGTAGTCGTGAGCCGTGAGGATAGCCCAATCGCAAGGTTCACGCCGAATGTTGTGTAGTTTCCTTATCCAAAGACTCACGCCATCCAAGCTGCTTCTGCGGTGGGCAAGGTATTCGGCCCCGTCGTTTCGGAACTTTTAACTTGGTGCGCGTTTCGGGGATTTTTAATTTTTTGGTGGTTGTTGAGGCTCCAAGGCTCCAAGGTTGTTGAGGCTCCAAGGCTTCAAGGTTGTTGAGGCTCCAAGGCTTCAAGGTTGTTGAGGCTCCAAAGGTTCAAGGCTCCAAGGCTCAAGAGCTCCACTCTCCTGCCGCCACAGGCTCAGGCTCCCAGGTTCCCAGGCCCCACGGCTGCTTCGCGACGCCGCCATCGTGCTGGCGCAGCTACCGAGCAGAGGCGGGGTCCGAGGGGGTTTTGTTCAGGACGTTTGGATTGCTGCCATGCCAGGGTGAATCTGAGAGAAGGGCAGTGCCGGCAGTG